>JABXWE010002897.1:0-20220 GCA_014611495.1 Limonius californicus | reverse complement strand
TAATGCATCTAATGCATTATCTAAATCTGGAATTGGGACGAACGCTAATGCAATTACCATTCTAGCGTTAAGTGAAAAATCACCGTCATTGTTATATTGGACTAGAAGATGGTCCTCCCCTAATATCTTTTTCATATTTTTTGCTAAGTGAAAAAAACATCCATGTATTGCAACGCCTGGGAAACTTTCCTTCATAGCTTGAATAGCTGCTATTTCGTAATCACACGGAATGAAAGTCGGTTGTATATTTCTATTTAATCCTTTGATCATTTCAAAAAGTTTATTGTAAGTTGCTCTTTGTTTGTTGGGCAACAAAGCGTACAAAAGTGGATGAACACCACCGAGACTACTAGACATTATTACATAAATCTGGTAGAATAAAGTTGGTGCCGGCTTAAATGTTCCATCGACATACCATTTTTTAGAATTTTTTGGTGTCAATATTCTGTTGACGACGGAAAATTAGAATTCTGTTTTGATCCGGACCATCTGCCAAAAGGAAATTTTCAGATCTTTCCGGGATTGGTTTATAGATTTTGTAGTTTTCCGGCAAAACAAGGGATTGAAGATCCAATGGTGGAGCAGGAGCAGCATTTGCCTGTAACAAAATAATTTCTTAGCAATTTTTTCAGATTTAAGTTCATCGGCCAAAATGTTTGAAGTAACTTATAATTAAAAACAAAATTTAGCATAGCATGTTTTTAGTTACATTTTAAAATTTTAAAACTGAAAAAATTGCTAAGAAATTATTTTGTTACAGGTAAATACTGCTCCTGCTGCACCATTGGATCTTCAGTAGCTTGTTTTGCCGGAAAACTACAAAATCTATAAACCAATCCCGGAAAGATCTGAAAATTTCCTTTTGGCAGATAGCGGTCCGGTCAAAACAGAATTCTGATTTTCCGTCAACAGAATATTGACACCAAAAAATTCTAAAAAATGGTATGTCGATGGAACATTTAAGCCGGCACCAACTGTATTCTACCAGATTTATGTAATAATGTCTAGTAGTCTCGGTGGTGTTCATCCACTTTTGTACGCTTTGTTGCCCAACAAACAAAGAGCAACTTACAATAAACTTTTTGAAATGATCAAAGGATTAAATAGAAATATACAACCGACTTTCATTCCGTGTGATTACGAAATAGCAGCTATTCAAGCTATGAAGGAAAGTTTCCCAGGCGTTGCAATACATGGATGTTTTTTTCACTTAGCAAAAAATATGAAAAAGATATTAGGGGAGGACCATCTTCTAGTCCAATATAACAATGACGGTGATTTTTCACTTAACGCTAGAATGGTAATTGCATTAGCGTTCGTCCCAATTCCAGATTTAGATAATGCATTAGATGCATTAGCAGCACAATTACCCGCAGAATTGCAATCAGTTCTAGAGTGGTTCGAAGATAATTATTACATTGGCAGCATGAACCGGCGTGGAAATGGAACGTGACCTGCCCTTTTTCCACCTGAGATTTGGAACTTACACGAAAGAACTTTAAATGAAGACGACCGCACAAATAATCACGAGGAAGCTGCCCACCGTAGACTACAAACGGAGCTAGGTATGGACCATCCTACGATATGGATATTAATCGATGGCCTTAAAAAGGTCCAAAAAGGACGTGACACCTATTATGAACAGCTTGTTGCGGCTCAAAATCCTCCTCTAAAACTAAAAAAGTACCGCGGAGCCGATGACAGAATAAAAAACTTTGTGCCGGAATATGAAAACCGGGATATAACTTTATTTTTACAGGGAGTTTTTCATAATTTTCAAATGGCTCCATAATTATTGTGTGTATAATTATATTATAGAATTATTAATTTTTAATATTAGCATTGTATACATACAGGGATTCTGGCTACCTTGTATCAATAGTATATTATGTATTACATTACTTTGTATGCTGGTATTTATAATAAATAATCTTTATGACGCGTTTAGCATTATTATTTCTTACTCTAACCTGCCTTCACTTATAATTACAAGTCATATAAATTATCAATGAACATATTGAAAAATTATTTTTTTTTTATTATTTGTACGACTACAATCATTTATTATATAATTTTTACTTTTTATTTACTTTCAATTTTTTAGAAGAATATTTTTGTAACTGGCGCCCGGTTGGCTTGGCGCCCAGTTGGTTTGGCGCCCAGTTAGTTTGGCGCCCAGTTGGCTTGGCGCCCAGTTGGCTTGGCGCCCAGTTGGGTTGGCGCCCAGTTGGCGGCGCCCAGTTGGCGGCGCCTAGTTGTCCCTTCCCGTAAAAAATACCCTGTGGTAATGCAAACATTTATATATATAGTGTGTCTCACCGAGTACCAGTCATAGGAAAATTAAATTGGGAAATTATGTGACGGTCAACTTTAGCTGTGTCTGTATAGAGTAACGTGATTGGTCAAACATGAAACAGTGGCTTTGATATTTTGTTTATTGAGTTTGTTTTGCTTTCTGATTGCTGTTTTTATTTTATATAAATTACTTTGACAATTATTTCACAGAAAATTTAATTTTTATTGTCAATTTTTTGTTTTGCCCAATGAGAATGAATATGTAACTCATAGCTATAGTTAATCTTAACATAATTTACCAATGTTAATTTTCTATGTCTGGTATTTGACGAGACACACTGTATACCTATCTATAAGCTAATTTTTCAATCAAAGAAAAAAATATAATAAATTAAATTTATTAATATACGGTGCTACAATATTTATAGTAAGTAAAACAAATTAATTAGTTGCAAAAAGTATGTAAATAGACAAGAATAAGAAACAAAGAAACAATTGTTTAAATTTTTTTTATTATTCAAAAATTTATTAATATAAATTAAAATAATAAAACTTTATATAAGCTACAGAAAAAGTAATTAATATGTAAATAAAAGTTACATTTGTGGTCCCACTAAACATTGTACACTTTCAGTCACAATCCATTAAAAAGTTGTGACAAACCCCTCTGAGGTATTCCATTATTTTCGGTCTTCAAATTCATGATCTATATTTCTAATTCTCTCATCCGCCGCCTGGTACTGCTTTTGCATAGGTACTTTATCGTTTACAACAAAAAATATGTTTATATATAATAATAAACTGTAAACTAACGGCGCCCAAACGGCGGCGCCCAAACGCCGGGTCTAATTGGCTGCGCCCAAATGTCGCGTACCGGTTTAAGTAACACCGGAGTACGTTGTTAATTTTTTTCTCTCACAAGAAAATGACACAAACGTAAGTGATACGCGTTCTAATATCTTTGCGTATTTTTCAAAATATAAGTATTTTTTTTCTTTAATTATCTAAAACATATTTATTTGATGTACTGCTCAATTATAGATAAATACTTTTTACCAGTATACATTATTGTCAGCTATGTCGTGTGAGCTCCATAATGTGACAATATCGCACGGATTTTATTTGTAGCAGTTTGGAGATCGGATACAGATGAAAATTAGATTCTTGAGAAGTGCAGTTTGTGTTACTGAAATCAAATTATGTGTTATAAGTGGCGTCAAAAATATACTAACAACTTTATGATTAATTTATATGTATAATTTAATTTTAAAATTAATCTTAAAATCGAAGTGACTTGATTGCAAAAGTCTGGTGTATATGTATTGTATCTATAGAGATATTTTATTATTAATGTTTACAAAAAAAAAGAGAAAAATAAAGATTATTAAAAATTTTGGTTTTTTTAAAAATATTAATTGTAAAACCGTATAAAAGCTATTGCATTTATATAATAAAAGTTTTATGTGATATTACAAAGTTTTTGAATATCTACTTATATGAACTACGTACCTGAGAACTCCTAGCTGCTATAATAAGCATCGAACAGAAGGATATCTACGAGACGTCGGGAAAACTTTCCTGGGGTGCAACTTGGAGGGCCTAGATTCCTGTTAAGTCTGGCATTACCAAAGTAAGTCAAACAATAACCTATAAGGTATGATTTACGATTACTACTATAAGAAGAATATATAACTACGTACCTGTGAATGTCAATTTTTACCTTATGTAGATGATTTAAAAGTGTTTGGGTCTACTTAGAAAATTTTTCATATAGCACTAGCCGATTGTAATTACTTGGTAGCAAGACAGATAAAGTAATTTATTTTTTAGCCAATGTATGTCATGCGCAGTAAGTAAGTTTGACACATTTAGAACCGACTATCTGAGGTGATTTTTATGCTCTGCCGAGCTAACGACCGTGGTATTAGAATTGGTATATATATTGAATAAACTTATATCGGCTATTTCATATTTAGCCTGGCGCCCAAAGTTAAAATTGTAATTCATAACGTCTGAAGAAGCATTTTAAGTTTCATGTTATTAAAAGAAAATTGTTTAAACTAATATAATATATAATTTCATTTATTTATCAATAATCAGTCACTATCATTCATCTCAATATATATAATTACTCTTTACATTTAGTAGTACAAAAAAGGAAATGACAATCGACGACTGAAGGCCGCGTCTTGTCGCATTCACAAAGAAAGGTTCAGTCACTTAAAATTTTGTAAGTTAACGCGTAAAAGGTTTTTCCACAACACAAAAAAAATAGTTCTTTTACCTTGACTTCCGGTGAATGGAGTAGAAAGAGAGGCAGCAACGGCACATGTACAGGAACAACAAATGGGCTCGATAATAATCCACCAAAGGCGATCGGCAAATTCGCAATAAATTACCTTTCCAGAGTTAAAAATTCCCGCGTGTTTTCTTTTAAATCCGACACTTGTCGATATTCTGTTCACCCCACGGTGAAACAGTGATACGAAAATACACGCGATGGATACCCATCGAAAACATAAGCCGCCCCTGCAGTACTTGATTTATTAACGGCCCCCGCAGATGGAATTGGGTGACCGGAGTCGCGAAGGTGGAAGACCGACTGAAGAGCTAAACGCAACGCGAACCTGCATTCCCCCAAAAGATTACACCACATGGAGAAATATAATGCAATAGTTCTGGAAGGAAATAACACGTGCGACTTTCGAGAATAATCAATTCCGAGAATTGTTTTTGATCGGCAAATCTAGCCTACAAAGGGAAACTTTCAAAGGCTTTGCGAAAGTGGCCTCCATAACACAATCTTAAAAAATATATACAGGGTGTTTCGAAATTCGCGCACACGAACTGTGGGATGGTGTTATGCGACAAAAACTAAACAAAAAGTTTTTCTTCAATTTTTCCATCAGACCACTATTTTTCGAGCTACCGCGGTTTTAAAAATCCGAAAATCGCAGAAAAAAGGGTTGAATCTCAACTTTTGATTGTTTAATCAATTGGTTAAACTTAATAATAACAAATTTTTAAAAACAAAAGAAGGTTCAAACTATAATTATGAGGAGTACGTAATTACAACATTTGTTCAAAATTTCCGCCGTCTGCTACTAAACAAGCTTCAGCACGTCGGTGTACTACTCGAATAGAGTTGCGTACCATCTCCGGTGTTATTTCTCGCACTGCCTGAAACACGCGGTTTTGCAGCTCATTCAGATTGGCCATTGGTGTTTTGTAGACCAACGATTTTAGATATTCCCATTGAAAGAAATGGCATGGCGTTAGATCGGGCGAACGAAGCGGCCAGTGATCAGGGAAATAATGGTCGAGGTAGTCACGTACAATTAACGTGAAATGAGGACCCGCTCCATCGTGCATAAACATCATATTTTGGCGTGCATTTAGAGCTACATCATCTAGGAATTCCGGGACATCTTGTTGCAGGAAATTTAAATAATTTTGTGCGTTTACGCGAATTGGCAAAATGTGGATGAACTAAAAAGAGGGAATGATAGAAATAAAAGAATATGTTTTTAAAAATTTGTTATTGTTAAGTTTAACCAATTGATTAAACATTCATAAGTTGAGATTCAACACTTTTTTCTGCGATTTTCAGATTTTCAAAACCGCGGTAGCTCGAGAAATAGTGGTCTGATAGAAAAATGGTAGAGGAACTTTTTGTTTAGTTTTTGTCACATAACATCATCCCACAGTCCGTGTGCGCGAATTTCGAAACACCCTGTATAGCGATAGACTTAAGAATTGCAATTAAAATAGAATTTTAATACCGATGAAGCGGCAAATGTTCAAATGAACATAACACTGTGGATGCGAGCGAGCACGCTCGACGTCTTTAACGTCTATTAACTAGACCGGTCGAGGCGTTTCTTTTTTTGTTAAGTAGCAAAAATTGCAGTTGCGAACGATTTCCAATTTTTAGGCCACGCGAAGCTGCCGAAAAAAGTGTCGAAATTGATTGTTTTTTGGAACGCGTGGCCGAGTTATCACGTGTTGTAATTTTGCGTGTTTCTCGAAAGTAACCGTCTTCACTCTTCAGGGCGAAAAACGTCGAACAGACGGCGGCCGAATTTGAGTCCGATTGATGGTAGTAGCAGGTGCCCTGGGTACGCCTGTAAAACCCGCATCTGGATATCCCTCTCCGTTTTGCGCCGGCGGCCGTTTCCGTTTCGAAAAGCCTGTACGATTTTGGCATATTTTTGAACAAATCGCAAAATTTTCCAAAGCTTGTATTTTACAAAGTGGGCGAGCTAGGAAAATAAAGCGAATACTACTTGGTAGCGCGGAACCGTTGCGATTGGGTTACGCAGTCCGCCGCCAGAGGCCGCGAAAAGATATTCAATAAATGGCTACAACTTCGTAATCTCGCTACCTGGGAGGTGGACTTGGGGGCGCTAGATGCGATCTTCTGAGTACTTTAAGGTGGTGTGTGTTTGCCCCAGTCTTAAACCTTTCTGTCGGACAATCGCAAAAAAACCATTTCTGCATGGTCGCAATACATGACTTTCCGACCGGTTGTGATTGCAACGGGGACGATCCGTTTTTCATGTACGCCAGGAACAACATATTGGGGCAGGTCCAATCCACCCATTCACGAACGCTCCGGTCCAAAACACGAAATTGGAATTTTCAAAGGTATAAAATTATCGACATTGCGACTGTTGTTGAGGCGGCGCTAAAAACAGCCAGCTAACTATTTTTAGGTCAAAAATAGGATGATATCTTCCAATGTGAATAAAACAAACCCGTAAGCGATTCCTTCATTAACTGACTGAAGGTGAATTTTAAAATTGATTATTGTAAATAAGCGCTTTTCCTGCTAATTACCGGCACTCGCTCTTAATATAATTGATTTTTCCTTTCTTCCTTCACCCGACTCTTGTTGTCTCACGTTCCTTTCTACAAACTTCTTTTTCTTTTCGCATTTCTTTCATGCTTTTACGCCCTTCTGTATTTCCTCCTCCTCATTTCATTTTCGTCGCTATTTCTTTCACTCGTTCCACGTCCCCATTTGCTCCCATTCCTGCATGCCTCTTTCTCTCCTTCAATCTCTTTGTTATTTCTTTTTTTATTATTTATTATTTGTTTTCCTCACATAACCCCCAGCCCCGCCTTTTTCTCTCCTTTCCCATTCCACCCTGCTCTTTCGCCCGTTTCCCGGCTTTCTTCCTGCCCTTCACACTAGCGGTTTCTGGGGAATGATACGAAGGATCCCCCTTTCGTCATCATTCCTGTCCCACAAAGCTGATATAATTAACTTTATTTTGGATAATATACAATTATACATTATAATGAACAACACCAAAACTTCTATTGTTACATTTTACTTCTTATATTTGTACTTATATACTTCCAACTTAAGAAAGAATAACATTATTACCATAACACTTAGTAATCAGTACTCGTTTAAAACGGTAATACCAAAAGTTGTGTCTATACTTAATGTGTTTTATTATGTACATTACAGAACTATAAAGGGTGTCTGAGATAAGGTAATATACATGGCGATCTTGACTACCTTAAAAAATACGAAGTCGCTTGAAGTAGAAGCTATAAAAAAAACTTGAAAATAGAACTAAAACTAATAAATCGTTTTATTGGATATATTTACTTTAAACAATACGTCTTGATATTTGAATCCAAAGTCTATACATTCATTTATATACATCGTGATGATAAATTTCCACACATAACTCAGAATTTTGTTATTTAATATCTTCGAGAATCAAGTCAATTTTATTTTTTAAAAAACCCTAACGTATATTTTTTACTATCGGCTTTTGGTTTTGCTCAATGACATCATTATTAATTTTTTTTTAATTACACCCAAAAATATACACATACATTCAAAAAAATCAGAATTTATTTTTTATAAAAATTTTTCAAATTGTCCATCATTAACCAGCTGGCAATGACCAGCACGTGTGTGAACACTTTGTATCGCCCTCAATAATTTTCGGGCAAAAACCATTAAATGCCAAAATTATTAATTTTTTTGCATAACTTTGTCATCACGCCGTATAATTTAAAGTTATTATACTCGCTAAATAACTAAATTCTTTAAATCTGTTACATGTTATTTTGTTTTTATACTATTTTTGTTTACTTTAATTTGCTTTTCTTATAGGCCTTAATGTAGAATTTAGTAAAGAGATAAATGAACAAGATATCGTTAAATACATAAAAATATATAAGAGGTTTTGGTATAGTACATCCCTTCAATACCAGATAGACAATGTATAACATGACTATACAAAATTGAACCTACAAATGTTAATAATTAAAGATTATTTCAAATATATGTATATTCTGCAGCTAATTTACCAGTTGAACCCAAGTAATGTATTTCTTCCACCAGAGATATTTTTGATACTTGGGACCCAAAGCACTGAGTAAATAATAAGAGTACATGATGATATGTACGAAAGAATTAACGAGCCCTATGAATACGCCTTGTCCATCTAAAAAAGAGCTTTTATTAAAATTGCATTGGTAAAAGGTTGATTGTTTAATACTTTTTTAAATTTCTTTTCCGTACATTAACGGTAACGATAACACAACCTTAACTACTTATGTACAATCGAAACTGTATGATAATACAAGATTAAATGGTCAGAATATACTCATTTAAGATATATATTTTTTCGAGATTTATAAAATCAATATATCTCTATCAAAACTATCCATTCCCTTATCATATATGACCAGAAAGAAGTCCCATACCTGTTAAACATATAATTTAATGCTACTTCCAGTTTTATAGGTAGGGGAGACTTGTACCTTGGAACACTTTTTCATTGATTGGTAATCGCACTTCGAAATTCATCAATATCACATTGTTTCTGGAGCCAACACCTCACAGCATTCCGCACCAATAGTTCTAGGAGCAAAAATTTGGATTTCGTTATGTATGGTTGAGTCTGTGTAGTAAAATGTGAAGGAAGGTTTTTGTTCCAAGGTACGACATTGCTCCTGAACCTTGAAACGGTAAGTTTTTTAAGAAAAACCAGCAGAAAACGAACAAAGTATTATATTTTCTCAATTTAAACGAGGTGAATAAACTTTGAAAACTTTGCTGAACATCCAATGATCATCCAATGAAGAAAAAAGTTTTTCCAATGTTTTTCCTTCAACATCACTCTCATCTTGATATGGAGGATCTTCCGTATCTTCATCGGAGCTTTCAAACGATGCTCTTGCTGTAGCTTCTTTCTTATTGCGAAGTGGCTTCTTCATCTTCGGCTGGTTGACTTTTGGAATCGTTTTTTGTTTTCTAAACTCTTCTGTCACGGGTGTGTCCGTGAGGATTTTTGTAGTCCCTGTTTTTCTCGTCCTTGTAGTATCTTTCCTAGGGGGAGCCTTTGGATACGGTTGCACCTGTTCAGGAGTCCGTCTTTTATCATTTCGCGCGCTTGATTGTGGGGTTTTCCCATTACGAGAGAAAATGGTTTGGATTTATGGCTGATGATGACACAGGAAGAGAGATTATTTCTGAACCGGGGCGGTCAGTAACAGAGGCCGCTTCAAAATCGTCATCACAGAAAGCAGATCTGTTGGGAGGATATATTCCAGGGTGCCTGAAACCACCGCAAATGTTGTTCGGAGTGAAAACTCGTGGAAAAGCTAAACCTCTGCTACGTTGTAAATGCCAAATGTTTTAGCGGGGTTGTTCATGTGCCATGCATCCAAGGCCTGGTTGTAGTACGTCTTAAAAGGACCAAACGTCGTCGACCAAACGTTATGTCGAGTGGTTGTAGACGTCTTGAAGTGTGGGGAGGGAAGGTCAACATCTTGATTCCTCTTTGTGATTTCCATTTCCACTACTAGTACCCTGCACTGAGACTCATGGTTGTCAAGGATGAGGAGAACTGGTTCTTGCTTAGATGGCTTAGCATGTTTAAAGAAATGCCCCATGAACCTGAAGAATTGTTCCTCATTCGACCACCCAGATGGATTGGTTGAGCCTAGAGTACCAGGAGAGGCTCCAGTAAGCATGTAGTCCTTAAAAGTCACCCTTAGAGGTATAATCATTGGGGGTATTTGGTTTCCAGTAGCACTGACAGCACATATTACAGTCACTAATTGGCCTCTTTCAGCAGAGGTTGCGCTACCAAGTTGTTTAACTCATTTTGGAGCAACAATTTTAGGCGAAGCTTGCACTGCAGTGCAACCAGGTTCGTCCAAATTCCATATCCTTTCAGGCGGTGTAGGACCAAAACGGCGATGAATGTCTTCCAAGTTAGTCATGAACTTCTCATAGTTCGTTTTATTGAAGCTGGTTGCACGAACCAAGCTAGTGGCTTCAGGTTTTCGGATGGACAGTTGCTTTCCATGCCTTTTCATGAAGTTCTTCATCCATTCTTCCCCTGCTATTTGATTTTCATCCCAAGTATCTGCCAGATTCTTGTTATTTGCCTTAGCATACTTGAAAGCAAGCTTTCTCACTCCTTTTTCCGTTAGACCATTCGAGCTACTTTTATAACATAATCAACCAGCTCCTTCTCTTCGACTTTTGAAAACACTCTCTTCACATGCAAGTTACTTCCATATTGAAACTCTCCTGCGTTTCTTGCCTTGTGTTTACGTACGTGGCGGAACAGAATTGCAATTGGAATTTTAAACACTTTACCTACCTCCCTCAGTGATAATATCTCTTCATCATTGCGTGTGACTGTAGTCACAGCAGCGACCAAATTCTCAATATTTACAGGGAGGCGTGTTACTCCTTTCTTACTTTTTTGCATTGTAGTAGCGGACTATCTGTAGCAAAAAGGGACAAAAAGTCAATAAACAGTCGAGAGAAATTATAAAAGATGATTTCTCAACTAAAAAAACACTAAAGTTTGGTGGAAAATTGAGTGTTTCAAGGTACAATAGGTCCCGTCGTTGTCACAGGTCTGTTACAAGGTACAAGAGCCTTTTTGTTTCAAGGTACAGGATGGTCATCCATTATGGAAAAACGCAAGCTACTCCTTCCAAATTGTTTTTCATGACAAACCAGATGGGTTATGTTTTACAGGGTATGTGACAGTATATCAGTGCAAATAATCAATCATTCACTTTCAAAAATGTAGGAGGAAGAGACGAAATACAGCCGACGTGTTTATTTACGAAAGTATCTGAGAATTGAAAAAACAGTGAAACTGTTCACATCCGCAGACGAATGTATACTGACGAATGACTCCTGAATAGGACTGACTTTAGATGCGAGAACATCCGCTAGAGAGCAACACCAGCCGAGCTATTTGAAATGTTTCAAGGTACATTATGATCAAGGTACAAGAGTTTCCCCTAATATTATAAAAAGTTGATATTTGTTGTACAGTTCACTGTTTGTTTAATTTCTTTTGTATCTTGGATAATAAATGAGTTATAAACCTGTCTGAAAAATTCTTGTATGCCCTGTATATATTTACGAACTACCACGTCGAGCAAATGTTTTATAACAAACAATACTATATGTGGAGATAGCCTAAGTTTTGTTAATACATCTTCTTCTTCTTCTTCTTCCTCTGTGTGCAGGTCACCTAATTCGTTGAACAGAGAAGAAGTTCAACTACATGGTTTACGATTGTCAAAGATGTATGACATCCGGGACCAACGGCTTTATGTGCCTTCCGAAGTAAGACCGACTGTGGTATATGACACTATATTGGTCCACCTATACGAGTACTAACCAGCGCGGTTAGATCTGCACTACGAAAACCGCATGAGCGGCGTCTGCAGTAACTCCGGCAGAATGTGCCGGTTTTTAAGGGAATCTTGTTGGTCTCAAGCCCAGATAAAGGAGGAAAGTTTGCCATAGGACTAACTACCCTATATCGTAAAAAAATCCACTGTTATAAAGCCTCTCAAGAAGCCTTGGACTGGACGGACAATAAGAAGAGGTCCCAAACGAGATATACTTAGACATAAGTATCAAAATATGAAATCCTGTACAAAACAGTAGCAACCTTTTCTCAGACTAGAGAAATATAAAGTCTAAGTAACCGCCACACAAGAGACCAGATGGCTAGTAAAAGGAATAATGGATACAAATACACGCTCTGCCGTATACAGTAGAAAGGAGACGAACTCTTGTGACTTTCGTAGTAGATCCAAAAACCAAAACCAGTATCATAGCCTTCAGACCTATTAATGAAAGGTTGTACATGATGCGATTAAAACATGCCAATAATAATTATCCACGCCAGGAAATCGAATCCGTTGAAACGAAATGGAAAGAAATATAGGAGGCTGTTAAGGAAGTCACACAATAGACACCAAACCAAAGAACAACAAAAGGACCGGTTTGATGAAGAATGCAAGATAGCCATAAGTGACAAGAACAAAGGAAACTCATACACAACATATACAGAGAGGTGCACGCACTTGCAGAGGGCTAAATACGAGGAAGTTAAAAAGAAAAGATCGGCCATTAACGAGATACTGCTGCAAATCGAGGAAGGCTTCAAGATTGATAATCTCACGAAAGCATACAAGCCAATAAATACCTTCAAAGAAGGATTTAAGCCAAGCACTAGACTATGCCGAGATAAAACAGGAGAAATCATTAAAAATTAAACAGAAATACAAGGGAGGTGGAAGCAATATTTTGAGAAACTTTGAAATCCAAACAGCAATCAGAATCCAACCAACAAAGGCCACCGACTACATGAAGACGAACAAAAACAGCACAACGACGCTCCAAAGCTAGAAGAAGTTGAAAACGCGATTCAATCCTTTCTTCTTCTTCAGGTGCCGTTTCCGTCTCGGAGGTTGGCAATCATCATTGCTAAGCGAATTTTTGGGGTATCCGATCTAAACAGTTGGTTCGTATTACAGTTAAACCATTCTCTTAACCAATACCAAATCACGGGGAGTAGGTAGCATCCCGTCCGTACTATTAAAATATGGATGATCACACCTGGTAGGAGCTGCAGCGGAGTTAATCAAAGAAATATGGAAAACGGAAAGAATGCCCAAGGACCAGTGTCATTTGCCCAATACATAATAAAGGACACAAGCTAGAATGTAAGAATTTTATGGGAATATCTATTAAGCACAACATATAAATAAAGCAAACAAGGTCATTTAAAATTCTGGACACGCGAGTTAAAAGGGGACCGAATTGCCAATCAAATCACCAACATAGATATCCAGAGCCAAAATAGAAAAGAAAACGGAAACGAAAAAACACAGAATAAGTCCGAAAATGAACGAAGAAAGTACAAGTTACATTTGCTCCACGAGAAGAGCATACGATATTTATATGAGAGAAGATTAGAGGATCATCTAGCAAAAAGGGAGAGTACTGATGATATAGGGAAAGAACATAACATCGTGGAAGCCATGTACCAAGCTGCAAGTGAGGCATTGGGAGTCGAAGATCAAAGAAATATTCGGTCACAGGAATGGTGGAGTGATGAAACAAAGGGAAAAATAGATCAAAAAAAGTAAGTCTACAACAAATGGCTGATGGATCGAACACATAAAAATGGAGTCAGTATAAGGATAAGTGTAATAAAGTAACAAATGCTGTTCGAAAACAAAAAAATCTGACCTGGGAGAGGAAATGCAGGGATATAGACAGTTTACTAGGTGGAGCAAAATCTACGGAGGTATGGAGATGCCTGAAAAGTACGAAAACAAACAACACCTCTAAATTTAACACCCATATAAACCCGGAAGAATGGGCGAATTGCTATGAAAAACTATTAACAGAGGAACAAGGACAATTCAGAACAGATGAAGATAAGCATGTGGTAACAGAAGAGAGTAGCATAAAGTTTGATGAAGAAGAAATGAAAGAAACCGTGCAAAAGAATGGTAGAGCACCTGGCTCAGGCGGTATTTATATAAAATTGGTCAGAGGTGGAGGAGAACAACTGCGACGGGGAATAACTAAATTAATCAATTGTCTAAGACAAAGAAACATTCCAGAAGAATGGAGTTTATCCTAATTAACATCCATATATAAAAAGGGGGGCAGGAAGTGAAGAACAAAGTGGGTTTACCCCAGGAAGATCGTGTGGCGACAATATGTTTATTCTTCAGCAGCTAATGGAAAAAAGGAAGGAAAGGGGAGACGAGACACACCTGGTCTTTATTGATCTAGAGAAGGCCTATGGTTCAGTGTCCCGGAAAAAACTATGGCTAGTACTACAAAATATAAAGTGAATGAAGATATTATAGATATAATTAAAGTAATATACAGCAAAAATGTGGCTGTTATAACACAAAATGGAGTAACATCAAGACCGATCACAACATAAAAAGGGCTAAGGCAGGGACGCTCACTGTCACCCTCGTTATTTAACATCTATTTAGAAGCAATATTGGAAGACTGTATAAAACGAGCAAATTGAATTCCAATTAATGAATGCTACTTATTCTACTTAAAGTTTGCAGATGATCTAGTAATTATTGCCCAAGACTCTGACGACCTTGAGTTCATGTTGCAAAGATTACATACGGCATATGAAGAGTGGGGACTAAAAATCAACTTCGGTAAAATAGAATGTATAGTGGTAAATTGTCATGTTCATTTAAATTGGGCCACTCTGTCTGGATTAGAGTCGTACTTTAATTGCCGCTTCATAGGAATTAAATTTCTATTTTAGTTACCATCTTCTTATGTCGATTACAGTTTTCGTTATTTTTCTTTTAAGATTGAGTTATGAGGGGCCGATTCCGCAAAGCCTTGAAGTTGCCCTTTGTAGGCAAGGTTTGCCGTTTAAAAACAATTCTCGGACATGTTTCCTCTCAGAAGTCGCACGTGTTATTCCTTTCAGAACAATTTCATCATATTTTTCCACGTGGTGTAATATTTTTGACCGACGCATGTTCGGATCGCGTTTAGTTCTTCAGTCGGTCCTCCATCTTTGTGGACTCCGGACATCCTAAATTCCATCTACGAGGGGCCGTAAATAAGTCGAGTGCTGCAGGCGCTTGGGTTTTCGATGGGTGTCCATCATGTGTGATTTTCGTTTCTCTGTTTTACCGTGGGGTGAAAACAGAACTATCGAGAAGTGTCGGATTTAGAAACACACTGGTTTTATCCCTGGAAAGGCAATTTATTGTAAAATTGCCGATCGCCTTTGGCGGATTAATATCGAGCCCAGTTCCTGTCCCCCTGGTAGTACCGTCGGTAGTAGCGACGAACGCATCGAAATTTTGGCCCTTGACGTTGACTCCATTCCATCCAGTCTTCAGGGGCGTGCCTGCGAATTTTCCCGCATCTTGTTAACGAAATTGTGCCAATCTCTCTCTATCTCATTCATCAGAAGCTAAGGTAAAGAACTAGTTTTTTTATGTGGTGAAAAGAAACCTTTCACGCGCTAACTTGCAAAATTCAATGTAATTGAACTTTGTTTATGCAACAAGAAGCGACCTTCAGTCGTCGCTTGTCTTTGTTTGCACTGCTAATTGTAAAGAGTAATTTCTTTTATATTGTGTTATGCTTGTAAACTCCGACGCCTCTGGCCACGTAGTTGTTTGAAGAATGTAAATATCGTGCGCCAGCAGCGGCGAGTGCTTCCCCTGAACGTTGAAATCAACAGTTTGTATTATTAAATTACGAGATCATCATTTGCTGTCCTTTTTTTGTATTGTGTCATTTCTAATAGTTTGATTATGTGTTTGAAAACTGACTGCCTCTTATTATTGAATAATTTGTATTTGTGTGTGCATGAATTTTGCAAGCTTTCTAAACAGGAGGTAGGCACAATAAAGGTGAGTTCGATTCCCTTAAGCTGTCGGCTTCTCGGCCTTCCACGAGAACCTACAATCAGCTGTGATTTGGAAGGTGGCGCCCGCTAATTTTGACCTACTCTGTACACAACCAGGAATATTTTCTCCCGTAAGCGATTTCCGTGAACTCCTCCTACTCCTCTGAGCTAAGCTGCAGGCCTTTTTCCACCTATCCGGTTGCGGGTCGACGAAAAAGCTCGTTTGGCCCGTAACAAAATTCTGAAGCTACATTCACACCGCTCCTTCAAGACGACATTCACATCAAACACGTGAACCAGTTTAAATATTTTGGCACTACAATAACACGAAATGGATATGATACAGCTGAAATTAAGAACAGGATAGAACAAAGCAAGAAAATAGTAGGATCACTGAACTCGGTATGGTGGGATAAGCATATATCAGGCGGAACAAAAAGCATATCGGAAAGATATTAGTCGAATCAGTTCTATGCTATGGCGCCGAGATATGGACACTGAATGCCGAATACAGGAGGAAAGTGAACACTGTAGAGATGGACTACTTAAGGAGGAGTGCAGGAATATCAAGACTGGAACACGTTACAAATGGAGAAGTCAGAAGGAAGATAAAAGCGGAAGATACTATTGTGGATAGAGTGGAACGAAAAGGACTGAAATGGTCCGGGCATCTTATGCGTATGGACGAATCAAGGTGGCCTAAAAGAATATGGAGATGGGTTCTACCAGGTAGAAGGAAGAGAGGGCGGCCAAGACGATCATGGGACGAGGGTGTTAGGAAAGCCATGGAAACGAGAGGGCTAACCGAGGAAGATGCGCTAGACCGAATTGGCGCGAATTACCGTTTGTATATCTTTCTTCTTCTTTCCCAACCTAAATCGTCCACTGCTGGACATAGGCCTCCCTGAAATTTCTCCATCCAGTTCGATCTTGTGCGGTCTGGATCCAGTTAGATGAAATTCTTTTGGCATCATCGGTCCATCTTGTTGGAGGTCTACCTCTACTTCTATATGCGTCTTGTCTAGGTCGCCATTCAACTATACGTCTTGTCCACCTGTTGTCTTCCAGTCTTGCCACATGCCCGGTCGAATTCTACTTCAGTTTAGTTATCATGGTAACTGCGTCAATGACTTGTGTTCGTTGTCTAATAGTAGCGTTAGGTACTCTGTCTCTTAGTGATATCCCCAGCATCGATTGTTCCTTTGCTGTTTGGGCTACTCCTTTTCTCTTTCTCTAATTTTCTTGAAGGTATTTTTAGTTAGCGTAAGCGTTTCGGCTCCACACGTCAGAACTGGCAGTATACATTGATTAAAAACTTTCCTTTTTAAGCATATAAGGATATCTGACTTGAAGATGTTCTTTATGTTTCCGTAGGCCGCCCATGCTACGTTTATTCTCCTCTGCAATTCATGCGTTTGATTGTCTCTACCGATGGTTAACTCATGCCCTAAATATTAATATGAATATACTTGTTCGATTTTCACATCACCTGCCGAAATACTGTCATTGAGAACGAAGTTTGTCATATATTTTGTTTTTGAGTAATTAATAACAAGTCCAACTTCGTTGGAGGCTGTTTTCAGCTCTTAAGTATAACATTGTATTCGCTTCATCTATTCGATCTGTAATTAGGACGAGATCATCAGCGAAACGTAGGTGATTTAGTAGTTCCCCATTGATGTTAATTCCACGACGCTCACAGTCTAGATTTTTGTACGTATATTCTAACAGCGTCGTAAATAATTTAGGTAATATGACATCTCTCTGTCGTACTCCCTTTTCAATTTTAAATGTATTTGTGTCTTCGTGTAATCTTACAGAGGCAGTTGCATGACAGTATACGTATTTCAATATATTTGTGTATCTGGAGTCTATTCGACACTGCGAGACGGCTAGAAAAAGTGTTTGTTGATCCACCGAGTTAAACGCCTTTTCATAGTCGACGAACACCAGGATGAGGGGCTTATTATATTCTATGCATTTTTCTCTTAATAGTTTAACTACTAGTAATTGGTGGGGACTTTTGCCGGGCGGTCGTGCAGTGTAGACGCGTCTAGATGTGCTCCGCTACGACTGAACCGGCGTGCTTTGAGTGTTCTTGGGCAAAATTGTCTAGATTATTTCGGTGTGGGAATCGCCAAGTGAGTGAAGTGTGGGTGTATAAACAATCAAGCGAATCTGCGATCGCCTGCTCCATCGGCGAACCGATCAAACAGCGTAAAAGACAGCAAGGGCGAGGGAGGAGGAAGTAGAGAAAGCTAAGTGATCTTGTAGTCTGGTATTGTAGTAGTGTAGTCTAGTCGGATCTAATATATATTATAATTAAATCAAACGGGGGATATTATAACAAGTGCATGAAAGTGCAGGAAAGTTAGTATCTACAAGGGAATAGGCCTCAAGGGTCGCCTCAGCAGGTAAAAACCCTTGCGAAACGGAGGAGAAATCGGGCAGACAAAAACGTCGTCTCAACTAAAAACCGAATTTTTCTCATAAATTTCAATCGAGGGTCACACAATTCGACTGGGGCCAAAATTCCAAGAAGTAAGGGGCACTTTTAGTAAATGGGTCGATTTTGGACGCATGCCAGATAGGAAAATTTGACATTTGTTATTCATTGTGTGTAAATCTACTGTATTCTATTGTGAATTAGACAGTTTTTTAAAAAATTCGCAGTGTGTGGCAGTTAATAAGCAGAAACGTAGTAAATACGCCGCTTTTGAACTCGTGCAATTAAGTAAAATTCGATTTTGGATTTTCGTTGCCTGTAAAACTACTGCAATTCATTGTGAATCATATAGAGTTCATAAATTCGCACTGTTGTAGGCAATTGTAATCTTTTAACGTAATAAATGAATTGAAAACATTAATCTCATTTAATCTAATTTTACATATTAAATTTTATTTTATTGTATTTTAAATTTTAAATTTAAATTGAACTCAGAGACCGCAAATTAGTTAGGTCCAATATCCAATAGAAGGTAGGACGTTACACACGGAAGACCAGACAACAGTAAACCCCCGGCAATTATCAAAGCAGGAATCACAATACCGGCCATGGAACAGGAAACAGTATTTACGGACAGACACAAACAGACGGTGCGGAAAATTCCAGGAGATGGAAACTGTTTATTCACCTCGATACCAGACCAAAACACAGGGGGCGCAGCACCGGGGGACATGCTCAAACAGGAAGCTTTCAACTTAAGAAAAAAATCGTGTCATACATCAGAGGAAATGGCCATGGGCACATATTCTAAGCAGACCTGCCAACCATCCTCTACAGCAAGCTTATGCCATGCAAACAGAAGAAAAGAAGATCGGAAGACATGCTACACGTGGAATACATCATTGGAGAGGGACATCCAAAACACCGGCATGCCTAAAGAGACATGGGAGGACTGGGCACGTAGAAAAGAGAACATCCGAAGAGAGGTAAGAAGAGTATACGCATTGATTGAAGAATCCGAATAAGAATCGACTGAAGAAGAACAGGATAACAAAGAAGAAGAAGCAGTAAGAGGGTTAGGAAGGGGAAAACAAAGGAGAAGGAACGAAACAAGTACCAGTGGGAAAGAAAACGATGGACTTCGAGCCGGCAACTGCAGAGGGGAAGGATGGAAAAGAAGGAAGAAGAATCGAAAGTCGACATTAAAATTAAGTGGAAAAATACGATTTGGGGTTAATATTAAGTTCTTAGCTATTAGGAAACTAAGATAGGTGGAATCTGTTACTTTAGAGCAATAGATAGATAAGAGATACGAACAATGTGAAACTTTGATACCAAAGTTTATTAGGGTCAAATGCATAATCGCATAACGGTCCCGGTTACGTACTCAAAATCCCATTGATGCGTAGCGTACTAACTCCTCGGTGTTGCAGGAGCGGTGCCTTGCGATATGCACTGCAGGCATGCTAACGCGGTGCAACACCCCACCCGATCCCACCCTATCCCATAAATTCCTTCCCACCTTACCGGCATAGGGTGGGCCTGGCGCAATCCAGGAGTGACCCTCGAGTCAGCTCCATGTCAGATGATGATGATGCTGATGATGAATAGTTTAACTACTAGTAAATGGTCGTGTGTACTAAACCCCGATCTAAATCCAACCTGCTCTCTTGGCTGGTATAAATCAAGCTTTACGCTCATACGTTCCGCTATTATTCTTGTAAATGGCTTTTTTCTTCAAACGTCAGTAAATCTGTC
>JABXWE010002896.1:0-37345 GCA_014611495.1 Limonius californicus | reverse complement strand
AACTCTTGAGAACCACCCCTCCTTCGACTGAGCTACTGAGAGCAACTGCCGTTTTGCTGCGCTAAAACGAGGAACTTCTGCAGGTTTGTATTAAGATTACTTATTCCGACGCACCCTGTAGAAAAGCTTCGTTTGACCCGTAACAACATTTGACAACAGTGCAAGGCCATGGTATTGTGATGAAAAGTAGAAAATTTGTTTTTCGACATTTGTCAAAATCTTTGATTTACGTATCGGGACGTCGGCCTACTAATTAAATTCTCCATAAATGCAAAGACATCGTCAACGTTGCCAAGTATAATATTCTTTAAGTGTCTCGTGTGAGGAAACTAAGCACTATAGGAAGTTCGTGTTAGTGTTTTTGAGGACTGTATTTCTTACAGAAGAGTGCTACCTGAAGCTTTTAAGGTATTTAAAGGACACCCTGTATAAAACCTCGAAACACACAGCAAATCACGAACTGAGCACACGTAAATCAACGGCCTCAATGACGTTTCGATATTGTTTGCCTACAGCGGCCACATTGAATTTCATTTGACAGGTCGTTCGATTGCCTAATTGCTTACTGCAGAAAATATGTATACAGAGAACGGTTGCAGACTTTTGGAATGTTTACAATGTCAATTTCAGATTAGGTTGTGTTAGCTGGAATTAAATAATAATGAAAAGTCATTTTTAAGAGCAAAAATCTGTTATTGAGAAACAGTAAAAGAAATGAATAAACCTGAACTAACGTAGTAATTTCAACAAAATAATGTTGAAAATGTGTGCCTTTTTCCTCCAAACATTTCTGAACTCGTCTTCTTATACCTTCAAAAACATTTTGTAAGAATTGAGGTAACTTGTTAATTTCTTCACAGTTTTCCTCAATTCTAAGTTTCAGTTCGTTTAAATCATTAACTGGAGTTTTAAAAATGGTGTTTTTCAAATAGGGTCATAGAAAAAAGTACAAAACAGTAATACTTATCACAAGAGCGAGGGGGCCAGGGTGTTGCAGTATTCCTACTAATGATTCGGTCACCAAAATATTCACGTAAAAAATTATTTGTATCTGCAGCTGCATGAGCTGTTGCGTCATCCTGTTGCAGAAAACCATCCCGTAGCTCATCATCGTGAAGTTCATTTATGAAAGGTTGCAATAATTCGTTCCTTTACCTTGCTGCAGTTAGCGTGCCTTCGAAAAATATTGGCCGAACTTACCTACGACTACTCATTCCAACCCAGACTCCTATTTTCTGTGGATGAAGGAGAGCTTTAATTTTAACGTGTGGATTCTCGCTACTCTAAATCCGCATATTCTGTGAATTAACATACCCATTAAGGTAAAACCAGGCTTCGTCGGTAAAAAAGGTTAAATTTAACTGCTCATCATTGAGATTGTCCAAAAGCCAACGACAAAACTGAATTATTTTTGGATAATCCTGTTCTAAAAGCTCCTTAACTGAAATAAATCGGTAAGGATGCAGATGCAAAGCTTGTCTCAATATTCTGTGGCATGTACCGTAACTTAAATCCTCAACTTGCTGGCTTAAATGTGTATATGGTGTTTTTGGAGCCTCGTCAATTCGTTGTCTTACAGTTTCAATTAAAGCAGATACTATCTTCTTTGGCCTACCAGACCCTTCTTTTCTTCCAACACTTCCAGTTTCTCCAAAATTGCTGACTAAATTCTTAACCAAAGCATAAAATTTTCAGTATGTAATAATTTCATTGGGATACCTCTCTCGGAATTCCACAAAAGAAGGAGGAATCGAATGACAGAATTATTGACAGCGGTTGCTTGTGGTCACTGAATGGTGACGCCATGTCATAAAAGCAAAGGAACAAATTGGTCGTTGCAGAGGTTGGTGTTTGTTTACACACGTGCAACAATTTCAATTCAAATGTTGTTCTTATTATGTATTAAAAATGTGTTTTTTGCCTAATAAGTTAAAATTGGCCATTGTCGCATACGTTGTGAAGGAACTAGCGCAAACTTGAACAATGCAATTTCTTTCTATGTGGATTGAATTTCGTAATATCGAATTGAAACAAAATACTTGCTGCTTAATAATTTAATACAATGTTCAAGACTTTCATGAAAATCTACGACCAGTGTTGGGTAGTATCTAGATACATGTATCTAGATACTGGATCTAGATACTATTCAAGTATCTAGTATCTGTATCTAGATACATTTATAAAATTGTATCTTGTATCTGTATCTAGATCCTATTAAGCGGTATCTTTTTTTATTAAACAATAAAAGATCCTAGATACATTCAAGAATTATAATTTATTTTATGTAGTTTTAGAATTTTATTAAAACATTTCTTCAGTTTAAAATTTAGGACATTTTTGGACATTTAAATTTTAGGGTTTACTTTTAGCAGAAAAACCCAAATACGTCTTAAGATAGGTAATGGTAATAAGCATTCAAACATCCCCATTTTGAGGAGATAAGAACTGTAAGAAGCTTAAGATTTTAAGTACACATTTACCTATTGTGGCTATACAAATTACAATAACCGCCCTTGCTGTTTTCGATATTGGGAATTTCCAAGCAAATCTCATAAGTAATAACCGAGTGGTAGGCTTATCTAAAGTCTTGACAAAACTTGAAGTTTTCTCAGTATAAATAAAAGTAGTGGACAAGTACAGAATCAATTCTTGTGCTACAATTAGAAGAATGAATGATAACGAAAGTGCTTTTTTGGAAGTGCCAGCGATACTGGATGGCTATCCCAATAAAATGTTCTCTAGTAATTATTTTGTGTCTTATTATTATTATCGATTTGTTAACAACCCTAAATTCCGTCAGATTTTCTTTAAAAATAATATTATCATGGTTTATGCGCGGTTCCATTTCTGGAAGTGTAATTTTTTAAAGTAGGTATCTAATTTGTATCTGAGAAGGATTTAGATACATTTTAAAGTATCTTGTATCTGTATCTAGATACACGTAGTAAAATGTATCTTGTATCTGTAACTAGATACACTTTTTTAGAAGTACCTGTATCTGGATCTAGATACAAAAAAAAAGTATCTTACCCAACACTGTCTACGACCTTTCAATTCACAACATACCTATCTGATGGTTTTTATTTCTCTTGCACGGTGTAGTAAGACTGCAAAATTTGAGCTAGTACTAGCAATACAGAATGCATTTTCTTTGTTATAAGGGGCAATAATAAAATACAAATGTTTTGCAAACATTTTTCAAACAAGAGACAATTCAACAAGCACGGCAATATTTCTTTCCAAATTTTATGAGTAAACAGAGAGGACAAGTTCTGGAAGAGAGAGATACAGATAAACCAACTTCAGAACCAGCTCCTAAAGCTGGACGGAGAAAGGACGGACGAACGCCGATTGCCGTTTGGTCAGCCTGGAGGCCACTTTTGCAACGAACACCAATCGAAAGCGCCTGTCGTATTAGGGTCGAATATAGTTCAAATGACTATTCCAAAATTTCCTAACCTGATAGAAAATTTTGATATACTTCAGAACTGTTCTAAATAACCAAATGTTGTTAAAAAAGTAGTCTAACAGCAATAATTTTTTTGGCTATTACTCTTTTCTAAAATTAAGGTGAGTGATGTCGCATATTAACTTTAAAAGATTACATTTTTATATCTTAGAATTGTTTACCGCTTTAACGGAGCTTAAGGCAGCAGACATTAAAGAACAATTGTTTAGTACAGGGAAACCTGTGCATATCAATCTGATATGTATGAACATGTCAAACCTGATGTTACTTCGCTATCAAATTTTACCAATTCTACATCCGATATCTGGCATCAAACCAAAATCAACGAAGAATTATCTCGGAGTGAGTTGGAAACGAACGGTAAATTTGCATTATACACCTACAATCAAGCACCAGTACGTAAATAATAATAAAACAAGGTTTTCCTTCAAAAAATTATAAGGTAGTTACCGAGCTGAAGTTACATATATATTGCGATACGTACCTGACAGATGCACACTCTGAGACATAAATATTTTTATATTTTCAAGCTTTTCTTACGTTTTTTCAGGCCAGTGGAGCGAAGATTAAACAATTATAAAGTGGTTCGGTCCACCATCACCGATGGCTTCCGTACGCCTCCAGATGACAAAATGAATACTAGCAGAAAGCACAAAAAAATGTTAACATATTTTTTCAGACTATGTGGTTTCTCCTCTCTAGCCATCCACCCTGTACAGAAGACCTTCCTCAATAACTTATTCCTAGGCGTTTCTTCAAACCGTGTCGAAAGTCTCCCTCCACCGCATTTTTGAGAACGCGCTAAATCGTACATTTCGAAAATAAACTCCAGGTGCTTTCTGTTAAGCTGCAAGGGTAGCTTTTGCCAAAAGGAGTAGAACAGCTAGATTTCGCAGTGGTCCCCAGTCATTTAACTTGACCGCTGCACAAGAGCCTTTTGGTATCCGTGTACGTCATGTGCAGAGTAAATTTACAACAATGTAATTTTATTTGATCAAACAACTAAAAAAAAATTATAATGTTACTTACACCCATGTAAAGTAAGAGACGGATTGCCAGTGCTTGTTAACTGCACTTCAAAGATTAAAGTAAAGTATAAATAATTGAATAGTTAAGATATGAAACTGTAGGAAATGGGATCTACAAAAAACATGAAACTTTAGAACATGAATAGCCTTAAAGACTAAACTATGGCACAATGACCTGTTATTTATCTACAATGGAGTAGGTAGTTTGTTTTTGCTTGTACCTAGTAATATTTATTTTGTCACCTGGAGGCGTATGGAAGCCATCGATGATCGGGGACGCACTTGCCTACTTTATAATTGTATAATCTAGACTCCACTGACCTTAAAACACGTTAGAAAAGCTTAAAATCGATAATTTAGAAAACGTAAAAATACATCCCCCAAATACGAATCCAAATAAGTATGTAACTTCAGCCCGGTAAAAAAGTTTTGGTGTTTTTACAATGCTTCCAATGCAATTTGTGGCAACCAAGGTAATTTTAAAATTAGCATTAAAATTGACCAAATATTGGTAGTTTAATATTGTAAGGTAGAACTTAAACAATTCTTAATTGATATTTATTTAAAACTGATAAAAATTGGGCGCCTTTGTAAAATGACCTTGTGCTAGTTTAGTTACATATCAAATATTTAGTAACTCGCATATAAACATGTACATATGTTACAGTAAAACGGGAAGAGATTCAAACATCGGAACTGCCTTCAGAAGCGTCCGATTTAAAACGTGATTTTAAGTACGATAATGATTGGTCGATTAAACTGGAATCATTACATGAAGAATTAGATATAAAAACTGAAAGCTGTTGTGACAATGAAGATCAAGTAATAATAAAGCCTCCATTGAAATCCATTTTGCGTCAAAGTGTTAAAACTAATACTGGAGAAAAGTTATATAAATGCAATGTATGTGACTATGGAAGTGTACGCAAGAGTGACTTGCGAAAGCATATGAACACTCATACAGGAGAGAAACCCTTCAAGTGCCGTATATGTGACTTTGAAAGTGCGCATAAGAATAGCTTGCAAATACATATGAGAACCCATACAGGAGAGAAACCGTTCAAGTGCCATATATGTAACTGTGAACGTGCACAGAAGAGTAACTTGCGACAGCATATGCGCACTCACACAGGAGAAAAGCCCTTCAAGTGCCCTGTATGTGTCTTTGAAAGTGCACTAAAGGGTCACCTGCAAACACATATGAGAACCCATACAGGAGAAAAACCCTTCAAGTATCATATATGTGACTTTGAAACTGCACGAAAGGGTCACTTGCAAATGCATATGCGCACTCACACAGGAGATAAACCCTTCAAGTGTAATATTTGTAACTATGAAAGTGCACACAAGAGTAGCTTGCGACACCATATGCACACTCACACAGGAGATAAACCCTTCAAGTGTAATATTTGTAACTATGAAAGTGCACACAAGAGTAGTTTGCGAAGGCATATGCGCATTCACACAGGCGAGGAATCCTTCAAGTGTAATATATGTAACTATGAAAGTGCACATAAGGGTAACTTGCGAAAACATATCAGTACTCATACAGGACAGAAAGAAACCGTTTGAATGCAAAACTTATGTGTCATAATCCTATACCGTAGTTTGAAGACTCAGGTCAAGTAAAATGCATTTTTTTTAAATTATAAACAAGTTATATTTGAACGATCTAGTCTTGCTGAAAAGCAATTCGGTAGCTACTACTGAACAACGAATTTCCGCTAAACAATGTTTGTTTTATGAGGACCGTACAAAATGATTTTACATCCAGACGCAAATGTCTACACCGCAATCGACCTTGCATCTAATTAGGTGAAAGATAATTACAATTTAAGTATCTTAAGAAAATACGACCACCATTGTAGGGTCCACTGCAGTCCTTGCGAAAGTGGGGAATATTGTAGATACATTCCGGACAACCCAGCCTCGGTGGGAGCAGACCCAATACAACCATTCTTGTGTGACCCAACTACCAAACAAAATGGAAAAACGTTTCCTGAAGGATTCCCGGTTATGTAAAATGAATTGACTGCAGTTTGTAATTTCTTTAATAAATGTATTGAACTCTTCTGGTGTTTTATTTACTAATTCAGCGCAGCTACTTTAGATTTGAATCTGCAACGTCAATGGACCACAAAAATGAAGAAATCTAAGTAACGTTACATAATCGAACTTTAGGAAGCTGCAGAGCCATTATGTCAATAATAAAGTGTCATTTTCCAACAATCCAGGTGAAGCGTGGTCAAAAAATGTGGTTACCTACTATGGACATGTTACGAACAGCGTTAAACTAGAAGTAACTAACTACATGTACAGAAGCTTAACAAGTAAAGTACTGTAACGGTCCTGACTCGGACCTCTAGGTATGCTTACGGGATAGCTCAGGTCAGAGTTCTTTCGGAGACTAAATAAAATGTACACTAATAAGGAAATAAATATTTATTATAAACACTTAATATGAGTTAATAACATAAAGGTGTCTACTAGAAATAACACACTGTATATCGTCGAAAAAGTATTAATAATACTGGTGAATAATTTGTACATATAAAACAGATTCAGATTACTAGAAAATTTTCAATTAAGTTCACAAAATGTTGAATCAAAACGAAGCGAAATATTTAATCATTTAAATACACAAATATACGATTTTAAACGCCGTTGGTTATGCAGCCCACCTTACCATAGCTGAAATAGTTCAATAAACCGCCGTGTTCGCAGACCATGTGCTTGTTAAATATTTGTAATTAAAATTTCTCGTCGTTATGTGATAGAAAATTGTATTAATGTGGGTGTCGGGATTTTATTGTGAAATTTATGTGTGTTAAGCCCACGAGTGTGGTTTTACGTGTTTATGAGACTCGAATCCTCACGGCTAACCTACTTTGACAGTGTAAATCGGTTTTCTAGGTGAATAAACAGAGTAAGTAATCAACTTTTACATCGTCTTTAACAGATTGACCTAGAAATGTAGTAGGTAGGCAAACGTAGGAAAAAGAACGGGGAATTATACGGTAGGTTCTAGATGAAATAAGGTGACAAACGGGTTAGGTAATCAGATTGTGAAATTAACCAGATTTTGAACGAGTAAATGATCGACTGTGATTTATCGTGGATTTCAAATGGGTAACTCTTTACTACCCTCTTACAATACTTCGTTAATTCGTTCGCAATAGGGAAAATGCCCCAAAACGACGAGGTTACGACTTGCGTGTTTTATTCACAATTTAAAATGTACGCAAGAACGGGGAATAACGCCCAAACTTGACTACAAACAAACTGTTTCAAAGTATATGCGCAAAAATGGGGACGACCCCAAAATTGGCTATCAAGTGTATATACTTACGGAGGTGTTAACGGGCTTCCTCGAATTGTAATGGGGTAGGCCCCAATACAAACGAATCAACGAACGTTAAACCCGAGTTTTACTTTAAACAACTTTTAAGTTAACGGGGATCAGCAAATAAATTACTTACACAGTCTCGGTGCTTTAATAAAGTAGGAATTTAGGAAAGTGTACTATTAACGGGTTAAATCGGAGTTTCGGAAAATTCGGATTCTAAGTTTTATTCGGAACTTTGAAAATAAACCTCGTTTCGGTACGGCTCGCTTTAGTCAAGAAAGATACTTTCTTGGCTAAGATCAGACGGAAAAAGATCCCTCCCTGGGGGCCGCAGCCCTATTTTATACCCCGAAATTACACTGATTAATTTCCCCGACGATTTCACTTGTTGGTGGGAAACTCAGTACACGGGGCAACATAGTGGGGGATCGATGCAAAACGTGACTTGGCGCGTTGCAGGCGCCTTATTTCTAAACTACGCGGTCACAACATTTAGTTTAAAATTCACTTAGACCGCGCACTTCAAAACAAATGAAGGCTAATTGGTTGGTTTATGTTGGATTCGTACAGGTGACAGTGGCGACCATTTTGTCCACTGGAGGAAGCTGTACCTACCAGAGCCAGCTCGCAGTCGTTCCACCGACCAGTACGGACGAGCCATTGGGATTACAGCGAAAACCAATGGCGGCGAAATATATTTGATTTGTAATAATTAATTCGAGTTTAATATTTATTTAATTTATGCATCTTATGTACCTATCACATTAAGTACGTTAATAAATTTATTTTTTCAAGCACTTATAATGGAATTTTGGACAACTCAAGAGACTACCTAGATTATAAAGTTTTTGGAGCGTTCGGGCACCTTATAAGCCACAGGGCGGAACGTTACAACATGATGAAACTAGTTCGAAATACCTTTGGTGACAATGTGAAAATGTTTAAAATATAAAGATGAATTTATTAAATGGGAGTTTATCGAACGCCTTTTTTATTTGCAAAGTGAATAAGGACTTCGACTGGCAAATAAGTTGACAAAAAACATGTACATTTTGACAATCACAGGATGCATGTAAAAATTGCATCTCAGACATTGCCAGCAAGTGTGTCAAAATCCCTGTTATTTTAAAAGATTCAAATTATGATCTGTTTAACAACGCACACGCTACTTCAGAATTTTGCAATATGTTTAACGACATCATGGACGTCCTTAATTGCAATAATTAGATTTTCTCCACGACCACTTCGGAATTTCACAATTCTGAAATCAATTTTGAGAATAGAAAGTTAACATTCTAATTCTTGTTATTGAAGAAATATTCTAAAACACTTTCCGGCTTAATAATAAGGGAAGCAATAGAAATCGAGAAACACCCAAGAAACCTAAATTCTCGTGATGACACCCAAAGGCTACCACCCGCTTGGAAACTGGTTCTCGCCAAAAAACAAATACACTACAGAAACCAGCAAGAAAATACACATCCACCTGAACAAAATCAGATCGTTCCAGCCATAGCCGGTCCCGTCACAGGCAACCGAGCGCGAAATCAACAAAGCGCAACCACACGGAACAGCCAAGAAGTATATATAGCTCCAGCAGAAACGAACGTCAACAGTCGTATTACAAGAAGCATCAGCAGAAAGTTATCCGACAAGACCTGAAGATGGCAAATGTGACTTTGCCGAAACGTCGTCAAGACAATCAGCCCAGTCCGTCCCAGGACCAAGAAGTTGCTACGCGAAAGAATTCCTGGAAACCAACCACAGCATATATATTGCAGTGTTACACCCTTCAAAATAGCTAAATTCTTATTAATTATCAAGTATAGAAGCCTTATGTAGCTTTTCCTTATGTTAATGAGTCACACACACACACAGATTTAAAGTGAGGCTATTCGTTTTCCTTTCCGATGAGCCTTCGGATTGTAATCAGGTGGAATTGCAGGTTTTTTCCTGTATCCTCCGGGAATTTTTCATTGGTTATGTTGTGGCCTTGCAATGGATTTTTCTTGGATTTGAGCTGTAATTTCAAAGAACTTTAGGATTTGTTGTAAAGATGTGACTGACCGATATAAATTTGTAACTTTTAACACATGTAGGTGTTTGTTCATACTTGTTTTATGTTGTATAATTGTGTATTGGTACTAGAGGCAACATTACGACGTATTTCCTCTAGCAATAATGTTGTATTTGTTTGTTTATTTGTAATATGATTGAAATGTCATCGAAGAATAATGAATTTGCCTGAAATATGGACTTTTGATGTTTAGAAATGGTTGTTTAACAACGTGTTATGTAACTTTGGTTTATTTAGTTGCCTTTAATCATGTTTTCATTTGCAACATTCCTGTATTTATTTAAATATTTGAGCCTTCAGGTAAATTTTACATTTTTGATGATGCTTCCGTAAAATTAGGTATTTTATTGTATTCCTTGAGGAAAATTTGTGTGTTAATTAGCTGTATTATGAAACAGGGCATCTTTTAGTGTTTGATTTGTGCGAAACAACGTTATATTTATTTATTTATTTAGATTAGTTTGGTTTGTGACCTTGAAATTTCCGTATTTGCTTAATTTCTTTGTATTTGTGTGTGTGTACTTGATTAAAATGAATTTTATATGATAGTAGGGTGTGTGTAGATTAATTTTGTATGTATGTATGTTTGTTTATTGTTAATTTGTGTATTTGTTATTAGTTTATAAGTTTTTGTTAATATTAGTTTGTTTAGGGTTAATTTATTATGCATTGTGTTGGGTATCTAGAAATTCCTTTTTTCATGTAGATTCCAAATCTGATTTTGGTTTTATCCTAGCACGAAGCATAATAAAGTTATTTTAGTTTTTTGATTTTCATGTAATTTTGGTCCAATTTAATGCTTGCACGTCATTGGTCAATTTTCATAGTTGACAAGTTTGATTGATGTCAATTTGTTTTAAGATGCAAAGTTTTGTCTGGTTACTATGGTAACGATTAGTTTTTGTTGGTAGGCTATACATATGAGCGTCACTTGCTTTTTGGATCACTTTTTAATTATCACTTATTAAAATCACTTCTTAATTGTCACTCATTAATTGCACTTATTACATAATTTGCTACGTTTATTTGTATTTTATGTGTGAAAATGTTGCAAACAATGTATAGTTATCTACGTTAATCTCCTGTTCTGTGTGTGTTGAATGTTAAAGTTAAATAAATAATTAATTGAGTTCAAGTGCCTTATTTACCTGTGCTTCGTATTATTTCAACTACGTTTATAAGTGAAACTAAGATAATACTTGCCCAATTGATTTGGTTTTATCAAGTGCTACGTTCACTTTAATTAGACTGTCAAAGTGCTTCGTCTTTCTGATAATCCATTGATTATTAATTGGAAATCAAGTATCGATAAATACAATCTGTTCGATACCATTACATAACCTACAACTTTTGAGTTATCGTATTTGGACCTACGACTTCAACAATTTACATACAAAAGGTAAAAGCTATTAATTTACCTGTGACCCGAAACATCGAGAATATACCTGTGTGGAATTGGGAGGCCATACAACACTGCAAGTAAGAATTTGAAACCAATTTGGGTGTCGAGCTGATCTACGGCGGAATTACACAGCTGGAGTAAAGGTGACTTGGAAGCCAGAAGCGCAGCACGCGCATTAACAACATTTAAAAAATTTCGTTTCTAAATTAATTAGTCGTTATTCTTTAATCTCCACTAATACAAGCCTGAATTTGCAAACCCATCTGATTGCAACCTTGATTTTATTGAACCCTGAGATTTATTTTAACTATTTAATTATTATTTCCTTTCAAAATTTAAGCAAAATTTGTTTACAAGAGTCTCGATTTAAATATTTGTTGTGTGTGAATGATAACATTTTCATATTTAGCCCTCATTAATTTATTAATAACTTTACAATTGATATTTACATTTATAATCCTATATTTACGAGGGTGTCTCACGACATCTATTTGTGCAACCCAACGTGGGGCACTTACTACAATAACACACGACATCTATTTATGGCGCCATCAACGCGGGGCTAGTGAAGAATTTTAGCACGATTAGGTTGTTTTTATTGGGGAATTCAGGTTTATAAAGGTAAGGATAGGCAGAAAGGGGATTTTGACAGGTAGATTAGTAGCAAATCAACAGTTTTATTTACAGTGGAAATCAGAAAGGGAAAAGAGAAGAACATGGAAGAGCAAAAGATTGAAGAAACCTTCGATGAAGCATTAGTGACAGAAATGTTACAGCAATTAATGTTTAAAATAAACAACATGGACCAGCGATTTGATCAAATGGATCAACATTTTAAGGAAATGAGAGAAATATTTAAGGGAGTAGGTTGGTCAAATAGGAAGTCAGATGAGGATAGTTTAGAGTTAGAAGAAGGAAAGTTAGATGAGAATAATAAGGAAAATATGGATAATGGTAAGGAAAATGTGAGGGAAAAATTAGATGAAAATAAAAAGAGGATAGGAAAGATAGGAAAGATTAATAGGTATGATAGGAATATGACGAGGAAGTTTAATAAGTATGATATGACAGGTACGCATAAAGAAAAAAAGATAGGAAAATTTGATAGAAATAAGAAAGGAAAGGTTAAGAAATCGGAAGGAAATGTAGGAAAAAGAGTTGAGGAGAATAAGAAGAAAGGGTTGGATAAATATGATAGGAGTATGAAGGGCAAGTTGAATAAGTATAATAGGAATATGATAGAAAGGATTGATAAAGGTAATGGGAAGAAGGAAAGTAGGATTGATAAATGTTATGGTGATAGGATAGGTAGATTTGATAAAAGAAATATGGAATTAAGAGGTTATGATAAGAAAATGAGTAAAGAATGTTATGAAAATGAGTTAAACAGCCCACAAATGAATAAGAAAGATGTTAAAACATTAAAGGATAAAGGTATATTGCAGGAGTAAAGGAGAAGAAAAAGGATTCGAAACAAGAATTTCTTATTAAACAAGATAAATGTGAAAAATCCAAAGAAACGATGCGACAAGGAACATCGGAAAACTTGATCGTTAGTACGCAAAGAGCCCGAAAGGTTCTACGAATGAATAAAAGTCATCCGAACAAAGGATATTACATCAAGATTATGATTACCAAACAACACGAGTTAATTTGCTTACAAGATTATCATCCGAATACAAGTAAAAAGGATATAATTGAAAAATTAACACATTCCGTAACGAAAATAGGATTTATACTTATTTATGCCTTATAAATTAAAGGGGATAGTTAGGTTAGAATTAGTTAGTAGTTTAGAATAGGTTTTGAATTATTTTAAATAGGTATTTGCAGTGAAGAAACTACGATTCTACGTACTTGGGGATAAATCTACAATCGAAACAGACCACGGAGCACTGATACAGATTATGAAGACTCGTTTCGCCAACAACAGAGCATATCGATGGTCGCTTCTACTACAAGAATTTGTTTTTGAAATTAAATATATTCCGGGAAAGTTAAACATCATTGCTGACAACTTTAGTCGAAAATATTTTGATAAGAAGAGGATTAAACCTAACGAATTACTTATATCTTTAAATTATTTAAAAGAAGAAAGGGGAATATTTTCCGAAGAGTACATCACTAACATACAACATCAAGATCAAGAAATTATAAGAATACATCAAAAGTTGATTAATGAGGGAAGTTATCGAGGTTTTATGAAGATCAATGATATAATTTGTAAGAAGATTGGGGAGAAAGAACTTTATTTGACTAATAAACAGCATACTGAAGAGATTGCAAGAAAGTTACATGAAGATTATTGCCATATAGGGATCAGAAAATGTTGGTTGATGTTTAGAGAGAATTATTATAGTCGAAATGACTTTAAGATTATTAAAAAATTGATAAACAATTGTCACTTTTGTTGTGTGACGAAGTATAAGAATCACATAAATAAAAATGTGATAAGGAGTATTAAGGTGGATCAACCGTTGGATTTAGTAGCTATTGATTTCCTATCGAATATGGTACGAAGTGGAGGATATAAACATTTATTAGTCATCGTCGATATTTTTTCAAAGTTTACGAAGATTTACCCCTGTAAAGGTAATACTACTGATATTGCTATTAGATGCATTGACAAATTTATAGAAGTTGGAAAACCGAAGAGAATCCTCACAGACAACGCTACGTATTTTACAAGCCCTCGATTTAAAATTCAGATTATGGAACGAGATATAAAAGTATGTTTTTGCAGTATTAGACATCCTCAAGGGAAGTAATTAAGTATTTGAGAATTTTAATCCATTACGACAATCATATACATTGGCTACAATATGTTAAGAAAATAGAAAAGGCATTAAACGAGGTACCATCAACAGTCACTGAAGAGACTCCAATTTTAATTATGAACAAAGTTTTTCCGACAAGACCATGGGAAGAAGAAAATTTAAACGGGGAAGAATTTGAAAGAAGGTTGGAAAGAGTTCGAAGCAAAATTAAGAAGAGGAATGAAGCATATGAAAGGGCTGAGAATAACAAAATTAAGAAGAAAGTTATTTTTAATATAGGAGATAAAGTGGTAATTAGAAGTTTAAGAGTTGCAAGTAATTTAAATAAAATAAATGAGAAGTTATTAGCTCCATTTGATGGACCTTACATTGTAAATAAGAAGTTTGGAGATTGCTACGAATTAAAGCACCCCATTACAGAAAGAATACGTGGGAAATTTAATATACAAATGATTTATCCCTACATAGAAGAAGAAAGAACGTTGATTTGATTGCTACGACTAGGTTTTGAGTTATTTTAAATAGTTAAAAGTATTAAAGGGGACAGAGATGGTTTATTGTTAGTAAGGTTTCAAGTTAATTAGGATAATAGGTTATTAGTTTGTTAATGGGATTATTTTTTAAAACTAGGTTACTTATAGGCTAAAACTTAAAATTATAACACGTGCAACAATTTCAACTCAAATGTTGTTCTTATTATGTATTAAAAATGTGTTTTTTGCCCAATAAGTTAAAATTGGCCATTGTCGCATACGTTGTGGAGGAAATAGCGCAAACTCCAATTTAAACAATGCAATTTGTTTCTATATGGATTAAATTTCGTAATATCGAATTGAAACAAAATACTTGCTGCTTAATAATTTAACACAATTTTCAAGACTTTCATGAAAATCTACGACCTTTCCATTCACAACATTCCTATCTGAGGATCATTTCTCTTGCGCGGTGTAATAAGACTGCAAAATTTGCGCTAGCAATAGCAATACAGAATGCATTTTCTTTGTTATGAGGGACAATAATAAAATACAAATGTTTTGCAAACTTTTTCAGACAAAAGACATTTCAACATGCGCGGCAATATTTCTTTCAAAATTTTATGAGTAAACAGAGAGGACAAGTTCGTGTAGAGAGATACAGATAAACCAACTTCAGAACCAGCTCACAAAGCTATTCGTTGAAGTGACGGACCAACTTTTCTATGGGACATTATTGATTTACAAACGAAACCGTGCGGTTACCGTGTAGTCTGTCTTGAGGGCCACACATTTGCAACCAACACCAATCGAAAGCGCCTGTCGAATAAGGATGGAAGATAGTTCAAATGGCTATTACAAAATTACCTAACCTGAAAGAATATTTTGATAGACCTCAGAACTGTTCTAAATAACCAAGTGTTGTTAAAAAGTAGTCGTCTAACAGCAATATCATTTTTTGCTATTACTCTTTTCTACAATTAAGGTGAGTGATATTGCATATTAACTTTAAAAGATTACATTTTCATATCTTAGAATTGTTTACCGCTTTAAAGGAGTGTAAAGCAGCAGATATTAAAGAACAATTGCTTACTACAGGAAAACCTGTGCTTATCAACATGGATACCTTATCTGATATGCATGAAGATGTCAAACCTGATGTTACTTCCCTATCAAATTTTACCAATTCTACATCCGATATCTGGCATCAAACCAAAATCAACGAAGGACTATCTCGGAGCGAGTTGGAAACGAACGGTAAATTTGCATTATATACCTACAATCAAGCACCAGCACGTAAATAATAATAAAACAAGGTTTTCCTTTAAAAAACTATAAGGTAGTTATCGAGCTGAAGTTACATACGTATTGCGATACGTACCTATCAGATGCACACTCTGAGACATAAGTATTTTTATATTTTCTAAAATGTTCATTTTTAAGCCTTTCTTACGTTTTCAGGCCAGTGGAGCGAAGATTAAACAATTATAAAGTGGTTAGGTCCACCATCATCGACGGCTTCGGTATGCCTCCAGATGACAAAATAAATACTAGCAGAAGGCGCAAAAAATGTAAACATATTTTTTCAGACTATGTGGTTTCTCCTCTCTAGCCATCTACCCTCTAGAGAAGACCTTCTTTAATAACTTATACCGAGCCGTTTCTTCGAAACGTGTCGAAAATCTCCCTTCACCGCATTTTTAGAAGCGCTAAATCGTACATTTCGAAAATAAACACCAGGTGCTTTTTGTTTACCTGCGAGGGTAGCTTTTGCCAAAAGGAGTAGAACAGCTAGATTTCCCAGTTGTCCCCAGTCATCTAACTAGACCGCTGCACAAGAGCCCTGTGGTATCCGTGTAAGTCATGTGCAGAGTAACTTTACAACAATGTAATTTTATTTGATCAAACAACTAAAAAAAATTATAATGTTACTGACACCCATGTAAAGTAAGAGACGGATTGCCAGTGCTCGTTAGTTGCACTTCGAAGATTAAAGTAAAGTATAAGTAATCGCACAGTTAAGATATGAAACTGTAGGAAACGAGATTTACAAAAAACATGAAAATTTAGAACATGAATAGCCTTAAAGACTAAACTATGGCACAATGACCTGTTAATTATCTACAATAGAGTAGGTAGTTTGTTTTTGCTTTTAGTAATATTTACTTCATCACCTGGAGGCGTGTGGAAGCCATCGATGATGGCGGACGCACTTACCCACTTTATAATTGTATCATCGTGACTCCACTGGCCTTAAAACACGTCAGAAAAGCTTAAAAACGATAATTTAGAAAATGTAAAAATACAACTGTCAAATACATATCCAAATACGTATGTAACTTCAGCCTGGTAAAAAGTTTTGGTATTTTTACAATGCGTGCCAATGCAATTTGTGGCAACCAAGGTAATTTTAAAATTACCATTCAATTGACCAAATATTAGTAGTTTAATGATGTGAAGTAGAACTTAAATATTTCTTAAATGATATTTATTTAAAATTGAAAAAATTTGGACCTCTTTTTAAAATGACCTTGTGCTAGTTTAGTTACATATGAAATATTTAGTAACTCACATATAAACATGTACATATGTTACAGTAAAACAGGAAGAGATTCACACATCGGAATTGCCTTCCGAAGTGTCCCATTTAAAACATGATTTTAAATACGATAATGATTGGTCGATTAAACTGGAATCATTGCATGAAGAATTAGATATCAAAACTGAAACCTGTTATAACAATGAAGATCAAGTAATAACAGAGCCTCAATTGAAATCCATTTTGCATCAAAGTGTTAAAACTAATACTGGAGAAAAGTTATATAAATGCAATGTATGTGACTATGGAAGTACACGGAAGCCACACTTGCAAACACATATGAGAACTCATACAGGAGAGAAACCCTTCAAGTGCAAAATATGTAACTATGCAAGTCCACACAAAAGTAACTTGCGAAACCATATGCGCACTCATACAGGAGAGAAATCCTTCAAGTGTAATTTATGTGACTTTGAAAGTGCACGCAAGAGTAGCTTACGAATGCATATGAGCACTCACACAGGCGAGAAACCCTTCAAGTGTAATATTTGTAGCTATGACAGTGCACACAAGAGTAGCTTGCAAAGGCATATGCGCACTCACACAGGAGAAAAACCCTTCAAGTGTAATTTATGTGACTTTGAAAGTGCACGCAAGACTAGCTTACGAATGCATATGAGCACTCACACAGGCGAGAAACCCTTCAAGTGTAATAGTTGTAGCTATGAAAGTGCACATAAGAGTAGCTTGCAAATGCATATTAACACTCACACACGAGATAAACTCTTCAAATGTAATATATGTAAGTATGAAAGTGCAAGGAAACGTAACTTGCGAAGACATATCAGTACTCATACAGGAGAGAAAGAAACCGTTTGAATGCAAAACTTATGTGTCATAATCCTATACCATCGTTTGAAGACTCAGGTCAAGTAAAATGCATTTTAATAAAATTATAAACAAATTATATTTGAACGATCTGGACTTGCTGAAAAGCAATCCGGTAGCTACTACTGAACAATGAATTTCCGCTAAACAATGTTCGCTTTATGAGGACTGTACAAAATGATTTTACATCCAGAAGCAAATGTCTACACCGCAGCCGACCTTGCAGCTAACCAGGTGAAAGGTATTTACAAGTTAAGTATCTTAAGAAAATATGACCACCATTGTACTGTCCACTGCAGTCCTTGCGAAATTGGGGAAAATTGTAGAAACATTCCAGACAACCCATCCTCGGTGGGAGCAGACCCAATACAACCATTCTTGTGTGACCCACCTACCAAACAACATGGGAAAAACGTTTCCTGAAAGATTCCCGGTTAAGTAAAACCAATTGACTGCAGTTTGTATTTTCTTTAATAAATGTATTGAACTTTTCTGGTGTTTCATTTACGAATTCAGGTCAGTTACTTTAGATTCGAATCTGCGACGTCAATACATCACAAAAATGAACAAGTCTAAGTAAAGTTACATAATCGAACTTTAGAAAGCTGCAGAGCCATTATGTTAGTAACAAAGTGTCATTTTCCAACATCCCAGGTAAAATGTTAGTCGCAATGCAAGTAACGTGGTCCAGTTAAATTTTCATGGCAGAAGTGTGGTCCAAAAATATGGTTACCTACTATAACACACCAAACATTTACAAGAAAAACTCTGAAAACGAGAACTACATATCCAAAGCGGATTCTCTTGGTGGTGGGAATTGTGTATTCACTTTACCAATGTTAAAGAATTTTGCGTCATTGCTAAGCCGTACATAACACCCAGAAATCTATGCTAACACGCTGCTTTCGTGGTGCCTTGGAAAGTACCTAAACGCTCTTTACTATTACCTAGTCAATATGATAGGGATGATATACATTTGTTTTCAAAATTCTACTTATAGCAACGTTTGTGCTGAGATTTCTTTGACTCACAAGAATATAGTAATGCACTGCCACTAACACTGCTAGTTCATTTTCCATGATTGTAATCGTTGCGGCCTTACATATTCCAGCTTTAAAAAATTTACTTTTGTTTCTTAAAAAAGTTTTAAGTTTTTTAGATGGTGGTGTTCTGGTTGCAAAGCACCTGATGTATAAATTGGTGGCCGCAGCCGCATTTTTGCGGAATTCACCAAACGTAAGCAACGATACTGCTTTCTTCTTGTTTCAACATATCTTACTGTCAGGAGTGTGCTGAGTGTGAACAGACCTTTAGAGTGTGCGCAAAAAGACTAGACAACGGAGTGACGTCTCTAGAATATAGAAATAGTTATGTTAATTATTTTGTATTAAATGGTAGCTTGGCGGCCTCGGTGGTCTAGTGGTTAGCGCATTTGCCTTTAGATCCAAAGGACGCGGGTTCGAACCTGGCTGAGGTCGGCGAGATTTTTCTAGCGGGGAATAATCTGAAAATGCGCCTTCTGTCGGATAAGTAAAGCCGTAGGTCCCGTGCCACTGCGATGTGTAACACGTTAAAAATCACTACTAGAGTTGGAATTACTTCAGATAGGCATAATTCTTAGTTAGGGTGTACAATGGGCCAAATGTGGCCTAAGTGCATAGAGATGCTTGGATAACCGCGTCCTAGATCTCGCTCTTTCAAAGCAAGCAAGCAAGCAAATAGTAGCTTGTTTTAATAAATAACTAAATTTGACGTTGTTGAATCGCAAACGTTACACTTGCTTAAAATTTAACAATTTTACAACATGGCACAGCGACAAAACAAACATACCTCCCACAGAGAAATACACAACAACAACCTACTGGAGCTCCCCAAACCCCTCGAGGGTACTTAAATCAAAATCCTAACCAAAATAATAAATACCAACAAAACCCACCACACAGGCAACCAGGAGTGTCATTTACACAACACCAACAACCAAATCCAAACTCTTCAAACGTACAACAAAGTGGATTTCAATCAAACTTTTTTACCTACCTTCAGCATATAATAGACCAACAACAAATGACAATCAGTCAACTAACCCTAGAAATCAGACAACTCAGAGAACAATTACAACAAGTCATTCAATTTAAGAATTGAAATGGCATACCTATTTAAGATAGCTCTATGGAACGCTAATGGAGTTACAAACCACAAACATGAGATTGAACCATTTCTAACCCTCAATAAAGCAGACATTCTCTTAATCTCGGAATCACACCTAACTTCTAATACTAGCTTTAATATACCTCGGTATACTCTTTATAATGCAGCTCACCCGGACACAGAAAGAAAAGTCGTGCGGGCGCGGCAGTTCTCGTAAGATCCGGAATAAAACATCACCTGCTTGGTAAGGTAGTAACACCAGAGCTGCAAGCAGCCAGTATCGTAATAGAAGATTGGATTGGGCCAATCACAGTGTCTGCCGCCTATTGCCCACCAAACTACCGAGCCAACAAAGAAACATTCACAAACTACTTACACAGCCTAGGAAACAGATTTTTAGCTGGCGGCGACTTCAACGCGAAGCACACAAGCTGAGGATCAAGGCTCACAGCACCAGGAAGAGGAAGAATGCTCTATGAGGTGATGCAAGAATCTAATTTGGGACATCTATCAACCTACAAACCAATCTATTGGCCAACCGATCCAGGGAAGATCCCCGACTGCTTGGACTTCTTTGTCACAAGAGGTTTTGCCCCTGGATATTTAACCATTGAACCAAGTGATGATATCGGATCAGATCATTCGCCAGTAATAGCCACTATTTACTCCAGTATACAAGAAAAAGAAAAACCAGCAAGGCTGTATAATCACAAAACCGATTGGAACATCTTCAGGGAAATAATTCATGGAAAAATAAACCTTCGAATACCTTCAAAGACGCCCAATGACCTGGAACTACAACTACAGAGTTTTACTACCCTGATCCAAGAAGCTGCTTGGGAAGCAACACCGACCACAATACAAAAGCAAAAGAAAATTAATTATCCACAGAATATCCGCGAAAAAATTGCAGAAAAAAGACGCTTACGTAAGATCTGACAAAACTCCTACAGATAAGACAAACTACAACCGATCGGCGAGACAGTTAAAGGAATACTTAGCTGAACTAAAGAACAACTCCTTTCAAGAGTATTTAGAAAACCTAACACCAAACGCGAACTCAGATTACGCCTTGTGGAAGGCGACAAACAAATTGAAACAACCAAAACAACAAATACCACCCATCAGGAAAGCAGATAGAAGTTGGGCTAAAACAGACAAGGAAAAGGCAGAAACATTCGCCGAGCATCTGGAAAAGTGTTCCAACCACTACCAACATCAGATGAAAGAGAAGATGAACATATCCTTGCATTCCTTCAAATTACACAACAGCCCAGCAGACCAATAAAGAAAACGACATCGAAAGAAGTTAAAAACATTATTAATAATAATTTAAATCCGAAAAAGTCACCGGGTTTTGATTTAATCACGGGACAGATAATGAAAGAATTATCACACAAAGGCATAAATATGCTAACATACCTGTTTAATGCTGTCTTACGGCTAAAACACTTCCCAGCCCAGTGGAAAGTGGCTGAGATAATACTCATCCATAAACCAGGCAAGCCACCAAATGATCCCACCTCATATCGCCCAATTAGTTTACTGCCGATAATGTCAAAAATTATGGAAAACATATTAGCAAAGAGACTAGTCGGTATTATATCCGCAAACAATCTGATCCCGGACCACCAATTTGGCTTTCGAAGGCATCACTCGACCATTGAACAGGTTCATCGTGTTGTGGACACCGTAAACCAAACCTTTGAAGAAAAGAGTTATTGCGCAGCGACCTTCCTTGATGTCAGTCAGTTCTCAAATCATATTTAAGTGAAAGACACTTTAGAGTAAGATACGAAACAGAAGTTATAAAATTGCACCCAATAACACCGGGGGTCCCCCAAGGGAGTGTTCTTGGACCCATTTTATACCTGTTGTTCACAGCAGACCTACCATCCAACGCTAATGTAACTACCTCCATATTCGCAGACGACACTGCTGTTCTGGCCAAGAACAAATGTTCCATCATAGCAGCCACGCTTTTGCAACGCAACCTAAATGAAATAGAACAATGGGCGAAAAAATAGCGCATCAAGATCAATGAAGCGAAATCTAACCATATAGTATTCACAAAATGCCACGGGGAATCGCCACCAGTAACATTGCATAATAAAATAGTACCGACAACAGATAGCGTTAAATATTTAGGCATTCATCTTGACCGAAGACTCACTTGGAAGGCACATATACTTATGGAATAAACGTAAGCAGCTAGGGTCAAAATTCCAAAAACACTATTGGCTCATCGGGAAGAAAGTCACAATTATCACTCCGTAATAAATTATTAGTGTACAATGTAATCTTCAAACCGGTTTGGACTTACGGGTTACAACTTTGGGGAACAGCATCCAACTCCAACACTGTTATCATAGAGAGGTTCCAATCAAAGACACTTCGGACTATAACTAACGCCCCGTTCTTCGTAACCAACAAAGACATCTACAGCGATCTTGCAGTGCCGACAGTCAGTGAGGTGATTGTGAAGTGCAATGAAACTTACCTACGACGCGACGACTAGAAATGCACCCTAATCTACTAGCATTAAATCTTTTGGATAACAGTGAACAAACTAGACGGCTAAAAATTACAACGCCACTACACTTACCATATAAAAATTAAGTTTTTAGTTTTTACATATTAATGTAAATAATTAGATAAAGCACTTTAATCATTCATACAGGGTTGTACTCACGGGAGGACTTCCCTCACATGTCATGTTATCATTCATCATCTGTGCTTATTAGTTTTTAACAGATTGCACACTAAACGTACACAAAAAAAAAATTAACTAAAATGTCACTTCGTTTGAGTATTAACGTAAGCAAGTAGCATTGATGAATTTAATTAAATTAAAGTAAAAGTATTTTGTTTGCAATTATGTATGTATGGTGGGTTGCGTCAACCACTTCTAAGGAGAGAAGTCTTAGCTAGCTCACCCTGTATAGTGTTCTTTACCGTTTTAGTCTACCAATCCCAAATATTTAAACCTTGCTTACATTCTCGGCCGTCCTATTCCTTATTGGGTTTTTACTTTATATTTAATATTGATTGAGCAACAAGAAGTTTCTTTTATAACATTTATTTAACACAGAAAAATGGTTCCATGAACAAACAGAACATGAAAGAACAGAACACGAATTAACAGTACATGAAAATAGAGAACAGCGAAGGAAAAGGACACTGAAAATACAGAACACTGGAAAAAGAGAACAAAGAAAATACAGAACAGAGAAAAAAGAGAACACTGAAATAAAAGAAGCTTGACAAAACAGAACTCTGAACAATGAGAACAGAAAAAATTATAAAAAAAATTAAATTAAATTAGAAATGCTAATCGTGCGAAAGCTTAAGACGTGATTTCATATTTCTATCCTTCTCTAGTCCTTTCGTTTGTAATTTTTATGAGAAACTTATTGATTATGATTATTATTATTTTTTTAATTTATTCTCAGATTTGTGTCTGGTATATAATGCAAGATGCGAATATCTATCATGTCATCTTGCTTATCTATTGTTGTAAAAATTTTCTGACCGTCCGGCATGTATTTAGTATAACGGCTTTTCGCATTTGTATGTATATGTTAGGGTTTAGATCGAATATCTTGAGGTAGTTATGTAAAGCAGTTGGTGTATTATCAATATTATTATTATTATTTAACTTTACATTTTTTTCTTTGCTCATATTTTTTACGTTTTTTTGTCTCACACACAAGCTTAGCTTATATGAAATTTGTTTTCATTGTTTATTTACTTAGTTGATATTGTTTTATTTTGGTTGCTCTTTCTACCTACGTAATTTATTATTGTATTTATAGTTTCTGTTCGTACTTCTGAGTAAATAAACCATTATTATTATTATTATTATTATTATTATTATCTTTCATATTATTTTGCATGGGGTCAACCCGGTTTCCACACAGTACGGATATTACATCAACTAGCTATGTGGTCGACAATTGTATTCTTTAGGGTTATACTACAATATTCAAGAACTTTCTTACTTTGTGACAGGTATTTAATATTGCGGCCTTTTGTAATTGTATGTACAGCAATGCTGGAAGCTCCAATACCTTAATACTTTCGTGTAGCGTAGGTATGACTCCTGTTGTTGAGAGCACAATTGGCACTGTTACTGCTTTATCCATATTCCATTGCTGTTTAATTTCGATACCCAGCTTTGTACATTTGGTAAGTTTCTGCACATGTGTGGATTGCAGGTTATGTGTGTTTGGTACCGCTACATCTATTAGGTAAACCGCTTTCTTTATTTTGTCAATTAATGTGATGTCGGGTCTGTTACCTTGTACTGTTTTATCTGTGATCAGTGTTCTGTCCCAGTAGAGCTTATGGGTCGCATTTTCTAATACCGCGTCTGATGTATATTTATAAAATGGTGTTACATCTGTCAGCAGTTTATGTTTGTTTGCCAACTTCTGGTGTATTATTTTTGCAACTTGGTCGTGTCTGTACTTATAATCACTCTGAGTTAGATGTTCGCATGCTCCGGTTATATGTTGTATAGCTTCTGGTTTATTACTACACCGTCTACAGATATCATTTGCTAGTGTTTTATCTAGTATATATTTTCTGTAGTTCTTTGTATTAATGACCTGGTCCATAATTGGGCACATAAATCCTTCGGTTTCTGGGAATTTATCCGACTTGCTCAGCGTGCGATGCTCCTTTATGGACATGAGGTTGACTGATTTCGTGCGGGTATCTTCCGTGCATAGCCTTCTGTGCACAATTCTGGTGTTTTTCCACGTTATCTGTAATTTTATATGTATTTTCGTTTAACTGTTGTTCACCGAGGTTGACTGGTGAAAGTCTGCAGTCAGCTCTTGAAACTGCTCTATGTAATGGTGATGTATCTACTTTAGTATGGAAATATTGACGTATTGAAGTTGTGTATCTGTTTATTGTGTAGATTAACTATATCTATCAGTTCTCTTCCTCCGTCCTTTCTTGGTAGTGTTAATCTTTCCATTGCTGATTTAGGATGGTGCGCACGGTATTTCGTTAGTTGTACCCGTGTTTTGGTTTGAAGTTGCTGGAGTTCTGTTTGTGTCCAGTGCAATATACCAAATGAATATGTGAGCAGTGGAATGGCGTAGGTGTTGATAGCTTTAATTAGATTTTGTCCACTTAATTGTGTTTTTAAGATAGTGGTGACTCGTCGTGTGTATTGTTTAGTAATAGAGGTTTTAATTGTTGCATGTTGTATGTTACGGGCCTGCACAAATCCTAGATATTTGTAAACTTCGCCTTTGTCCATGGGCTGTATAACTTAGCCGTTGTTAAGCTCGAAATCCACTAACTCTCCTACTCCTCCTGTTACGTGTTGTGTTTTACACTTATCTATTCCAAACGACATTTTTATATCTCTTGAGAATTTTTCCATAATTTGAAGCAGTTGTTTTAGATGATTTTGTGTAGATGCATAGAGTTTTATGTCGTCCATATACCATGTGATTTTTTAAAAAGTCAGTTGCAGCAGCCTAGGGATTGTCCCGTCTATATTAAGCTTTAGAATCTGACAATATGAAAATTGTAACGGAAAGAAAGAAATCTTGACGAAAAACCTGTAATTTACTTACCTTAATAAATTACAAATCAGTTGCAACTAAACTAAATACTTGTTCATTTTCACATTTTGTTGGGCCAAAATTTTTAACTACCTGAACTGTCACACAGTTTGACATACAGGTAAATGTCATTCAAAGCTCATTACAGCTGACTGCAGACGGAATAGCTTTTTTTCTACGCTTGCTGCAATGGATGAATTCGAGTATGACGTCAGAAGCAGCGCCCTCTATCGGTGAATATTGAACTACGCCGACAAACACGTTTTAAGTTTAGCATAAACATACGTGGTCGTACGAGATTTGTTGTGGTAAAAGCATGGCAAATTTAGTGAAGTTAACTGAATGTGATGTTCCCGGAGCAAAATTTCACTCAGAAAATATATCCGACCACAGCGTTAAGAACTTACAGAGGTGGTTGGAATGCCGTGGGTTTAAAAAAAACCGGCAAAAAAGCTTAATTGGTGGTTAGGTAAACTTGACTAATGTTAATTTTCAAATTAAGTAATTTTAGTGTGCTGTGCATTTTTAGATGTGAAAATTGTATAAGAGCTGGAAGAGCTTCGGAGATCGATGTGGCAGTGGACAAAGGGAAATGGATGGATGTTAAAAATAATACCAGTACAAACGTAACCTCTTCTTTTGGGATTCCCTACTTTTAACCTTTCCTTCTAGAGATATACCACAAAATTTTAACAAAGGTTATATCTATTATTATTTGATAGAAAGTATAAAAGTAAATGTGGCTGATGGGGATGCAAACGATAGCTCAGATGAGACTGGAATGGTTGATGTACTGACAACTGATAAGGCATTAAGACGAGGACTTCAATATTGTCAGAGTGATTATGTCACCAACGTGAAAGACTGCAACTTTAAAGAGAATTACGTAGTTACAGCAAAAGTGAAGTAGTCATTTAAACAGTTGTTCTACATTGTGTTTGTGTACTACTTATCGAAACATTCTGGTGCAGTGCTATTTGCAACATGCGAATGTAGGCAATCATCCTTGGGTAGATGCAGTCATGTTGCGGCCCTTTTGCTGTTTGCTTTAAATCACGCAGAAAAATATGGCTACGGTGCATTAAGTTCAACCAGCAAACCACAACAGTGGGGTTTGGGATCTGTGGAAAAGAATCCCGGAAGGGTAACGGAAAATGAATATTCTACAGCAGCAAAAATGTTGTCTAGGGCAACATTTGATCCCAGACCTACAAATTGTCGAAACGAAGTGTTAACGTCGTTGGATATAAATAACTTTTTAGCAAGCGTTGAAGATGGAACGGAATCAAAGACACTGTGGGAAACCATATTCCTTTATATCTATGACGATTTTAAATATTCTTCAGACGAGCTGTATGTTTTAAAACAACGAGATATATTGTTAGCCAATTTGGCAGGATGGCATCAGGGACATGGAGTATTTGGGATTCCTGATACTGAAAACCAACGTGATAGTGAAGCATGGTTTAGGTGGCGGTCACTGTTGGTAACAGCTTCATCTTCGAAAGAAGTTTATGGCTTGGAGGCAGACACAGCCAAACTCCGGTTTTGCAGGCAACATATTTGGCAACTAGACAGAATAGTTACCAAAAGTATGTACTACGGTATAAAACACGAAGCAGATGCGCTGAGAGATTTGCGAGAAGCTTTAAAACTAACTAATCCCTCAGCTGTCATAGAAAAAACGGGCCTTTATGAAATGAACGGTTCATAGGACTAGGTTGTAGCCCTGATGGAATTATAACTGAAGAAGGAGGTGCTAACCAGTTACTTGAAATAAAATGCCCGACAGTTTTAGAAAACACGGGTCCTTCGGAATTTAATAATAAACTAACAAAAAACAGTTGGGAAATTTTTGTTTAGGTTGTGAGTCAGATGGACATTTTTTTCTAAAAAAAAAGTAGTCCTTATTATTACCAGGTGCAAATGTCAATGGCTATAATGGAACTTAACAGTTGTAGCTTTATGGTGTGGTCTTCAAAAGGGTTTTGTGTAGTAATTGTAGAGTTTGATATGAACTTTTGGAATAATATTAAGGATACATTAATAGATAAGCATAGAAATTTAATTGTTCCAGAATATTTTGCAAAACGAACTCCAAGAAATTTGTATCCTGTTACAATATAAATAATACATACATGCATGTAATGTTTAATATTTTTTATTTACAAATAGGTACAGATATTGAATGTAATTTCTTATACAGTTTCTTGACCTTATTTTATTGATCTTGAAGGCACATTAGGTAATTGTAGCATATTCAAAATTGACCAGTAGTGCAGCAATATAAAATATTTGTGAAATTAATGGCAAAAGTGTTATAGGAATAATTTTGCTCAGCAACCTGAAACATTTAATTTTTAATATTACACGTTCAACATGTACTCTAGCCTTAGCTATTTGCTTTGTCAACATTTCTTCTTGCGCTGACAATTTGTTTCTCCCCATTAAAAATGGTGGTATAACTAACTTAACCAATGACTCATCTAAAATGTCTGTAATATTAAATCCACGATCACCCATCACTTTATCACCAGGCACCAAATAATTTAGAAAATCGGATTGAGTGCATATTTCTCGATTTGATATTGCACCTTCAAATGCATCACTTACATAAATTACTGCACCTGAAGTAGAAATACCGACAAGAAATTTCACTGTATTAGAATGCTTGTACGATGAATGTGTATTTCCCTGTTGTTTAAAATTTTTAGGCATTTGAATTTTTACTTCTGTGCAATCTACTATCACTCGTAAATTTTCAAAAGGGCGGAAACAAGCTGGCTTACGTTTTTGCCGAAACCTATCTATAAACATAACCTTTTTTAATTTTCTGAGTTCTAGATAAATAAATTGCACCCATACATAAAATGTCTCGCTTACAAAAGAACAAGTTGTGTTAAAGAAAAGTGCAATTTCTTTTACGGTGAAACCTCGTCTAATTCTTACTAACGTAAGAAAAAGTCTATCTTTATACGAGAACGAGTTGAATCGCATCTTTTTTGGTGTTGACATTCGAATGTTTTTTTTTAATAAGGCATTTTTTGTGGCCCAAGATAGTAAAATAGATTATTAAAATTTTTGACACTTAACCCACACAAAAATTTAAATGCCTTATCATCGGTTTTACAAATATTGTATGATATTTTAAATTTCGCATCGTCACGCACTACACTTCGCTTTTCCTCTATGTTCTGGAAAAGTTTTCGAACATATGACATCCCCATTGTTTGCGTACCCTGCGTATTCACCGCCTGTGCGTCTTGCAGTATGTCTTCGGGGGGCTCGTCTGCATCGATTGACATTCGGTCAGAATTTTCATCTGCTACTACTTCCTCTGCAATTACTGCTTTTTCTGGGGCTACATGTTCTTTATTTGCATATCGTACAATGCGTCTTCTTTGTTGTGGTTGTGCCTACAAATATTGTGTTACTTAATAATTTGTTCAGTTGTATTTTAGTATAACATGCTGAGATTACAATAACCTAACCTTCTTACCTTGTATTTACAAAAAACCACGGGATGTGGATTCAGTTTTGTTGGACCTCTACCACCAACGAAGTGTTTTGTACATGTATATGTATTTCTGGTAATGTTTTTCACCGTAAAACCTTCTCTTTCACAAGCAAGAACCCATGTTCGACATTTTGACAGGCAGTGATCCGGCTTTGGAAACGGTATAAATTCTATGTCTTTCATGTACATCTTATGCTTATACCGCGAATCACTATTACACAATGCATACGAACACCGCATTTTAATGATTTTATTGTAAAAACGAAACAATTTCACACTACTAAAATGCCGACTACTACGCTATATTATATCCTTTTAGGTACACGTTGTTTACCGGCGCCGGTAGCTCGGATAGGTTGGCCGTTTGCCTTTCACGCAGCTGTCCCGGGTTCGAATCCGGACGCCGAGGTCGGTGGTTTTTTTCTGAGCGATAAAAAACGCTAAAACGGCCCTTGTTCTCGGATAGCAAGTAAAATCGTAGGCCCCGTGTCCAAGTGTTGTTGGGCACGTCAAAAGAACCCTCAAACAGCCTAAATTTCCAGGTGTGGTAGGATCGCTCCCTGGCGTCGGTGGTTAGCCATAGTAGCAGAAATAGGCCGACGTTAAATAAAAAATAAAACAAACAAACACGTTGTTTGTCCGCATAGTTCACCGAACACCCGTGCGCGCTGCAATCGATTTGTAAGTCGAACTCATCCATTGACTTTTTAAAAAATCACTATGTACATTAGATGTGATATTTTCAACTCCACTTTATTTGCGTGTTTTATATTAAAGCCATATCCTGTGTTGCTAAATATGTTTGACAAAGGATTTATTGCTAGGCAAAACCAAAGTGGACCGAGTGCGTCCCCCTGATATATTCCACGCTTAATGCTTATAGGTTCGGTGGTGATTGTGTTGTCATCACTGTTTAATATTAAGGTTGTTCTCCAAGTTATCATTATATGTGAGAGAAACTCTCTAACAGCGGGATTTTATATAGTTCAAGGGTACGCCGTAGCCATGTCTGGGGTACTGAATCGTATGCTTTTTTATAGTATATATGTATATGCAGTGTAGATATTCGCTGTTTATGTCGTGCTTGTTCTGATACAACTGAGTCGATAATCAGTTGTTGTTTGCACACCTGAGATTGTTTTCGGCACCCTTTCTGTTCTTCTGTTAGGATGAAATTTTGTTGACAGTGTGCATATATTTTATTAGCTGTACATGAAGCTAGCATCTTACACATTGTTGCCAGACATGTAATGGGCCTGTATTTCGAAGGATTAATTGTATCTGCATCCTTTGATTTCATATATGTTACACCCTGTGTTAAGAATTCGGGTGTTAGTGTTGGGTTTCTTATAAATTTTGTGAAACATTTTGCCAACATATTGTGTGTACAAGTGAATTGCTTTAGCCAATAATTCTGTATTTTATCAGCCCCTGGTGCTTTCCAGTTGTGGCTTTGCTTTATGGCTTGTGATACTTCTTCAGTTGATATTTGGGTGTATGGCATTTGCGGGATGTTACCTAGTTTTGTTTCTTCTGTCCTTATCCACGATGCTTCGTCATCATGTTGAACTTGGTTGGACCACAGTGATGAACAATAGTGATGTAGCGAATCTGATGTTGGGTTGCCATTGTTTGCTTCTGTTCCCACTGCGTGTGAAGACCTGTAGAATATTTTTTCATTGCTCTTAAACTGCGCGTTCTGTGCTTTTCTGTTGGTAGTTATTTCGCTTTACTAGCGCACTGGGTTTTTGTTGAAATGTAACCTTATATTCTTCTAGGGTGTGATTGTTTTCTTCATGTCTTGTATAGGTTTTAGTTTTCTTCAATATTTTTCTTACATGTTTAGTAAGTTTTTTTGTTCTGACTACGTTTGAGTATTGCACGAGTCTGCCTAAATCGCACCGGATCTTCTCGATGCGTGTTTGTAGGCGCTTTTCCCAATGCAGCGTCTGCTGTTTCTTATTTCTCTTGCCGTTGCGTGATAAAATTTGGGAACCATTGCATCTCACTGCCGCCACTGCGGCACTGTATATTGCCGTATGCTGTTCTAAAAATGAGTTGCACTGCTCTATATGGTTTGGTAATATTTGGCTGTTTAACATACCTATTATCTGTGCAAGTTTTCGTGATGTACCTTGCTTAGGTAATGCAGGTCTTTGGTTTGGATCTATCCAGCTGAACTGCGCAATTGCATTTTCAAATTCTGATTTTACTTTTTCTTCTGATATTAACCGTGTGTTTATAGAGTTATCTTCTGTTACTGGTTCAATTGCCTGTTGTGGTCCTACGTCTTCCGGTGGTGGTGTAATTTCGGGTGCAGCTTCTTCCGGTTCTGGACCATTTGCAGGTGGTTCGTGTGCATTTTCTACCTCTGCTGCTACTTCCTGTCTTACTTGTTGTAGCGTAAAATTTGGTAATAGATTTCAGGTTACGATCGTCCGTCGTTGATCAGCTACTCGTTGCTCGGTAACTTTAATATGTGGGTATTGTAGTATGAACGCCTGATGTAGGTTTTGTCTATACATAAGCATATCTCTTTCGAGTTTTGTGATTTTGTAATAGGTGCGCAATATAAATGTATTCATTTTGTGTCCATGACATGCTCTGGCGTTGTTTACCAGCTTTGGTGGTCAGTTGTTCTACAACTGAAACACGTTCAACTGGTCATTAGTTGTTGGTCTGGCCTGTTGGGTCTTGTGGTAGCCATACATGGGTCGATGCCACTTGCTTCATCGACTTCCATGAAGACTTGTTTCTCCGTCTCCATAGATAACGGCCTTATCCAGTTCCTTTAGCAGCTCACCATTCCCAATTACCAACATCCTATCTTGATCGTCCGCTCCTGTGTCGTGCAAAATTAAGTCCGCATAATTTTCGGCGATCGGAAAATTTGTAGTGGTGGGTTTCGGAATATGTGCCGTTTTCGTATGCTTGAAAAGATTACGGGTTATGGAAGATTACTTTGGCAAATGTTCCAATACATCGCAACTAACGTTAGTTAATGCATGTCCCAATACACTTCTTGGAGTTGCGCCAACATTTGCCATTATGTTTATATTATTACAACCAGTTCAACTTTTGGACATTATGCTCATAATTTAAATTTTTAATCTATACTCGCATAAATATTTCATATTAAATGTAACTGCTAATGGATTTTAGTTGGCGCTTGTAAATCACGCCTCATTTATCTTGGAAACGGCCGTTTCTTAACACGTGTTTGTTTTTGGGTAAAGGGTCTGTCCTTTACGAGTAGACCTAATTTATGAGGGCAACGATCTTTAAATAAATATCCACTTTCATGTACAATGAATGGAATTATAAAGCAACTACACATTCGATAGTTGAATGTTATAATTCCATATTTAAAATATTTGTTTGCAGCGTCTTTCTTTCAGCTATTTATTGCAGGTAAATAGGATAACAATATGACTTCGAATTAGTTGATCTCAAGTGCGTAAGGTATACCATAACAGCTGACTTTAGCGCGGTCTGTTGTTGTGATAAATGTTGGTCTGGGTTAGCCATAACTTGCCTAAATTATTACTTTTTGTTGATCATTGGTGATATTCCGCGCATGGACGTGTTAATTCAATACTAGATTGTTTGAGTTATTTATTTGGTTTGGTTCTTCAGATTTTTAACAGCTAATTAACTTATTTTTATACTAAATTATGGGGGTTATTTATTTGGGTTGGCCCTTCGGATATTAAACAGAAAAATAGCTTGTTTTACGAAAAGTATTAGTTCTGGATTTATGGGGCCATAAAATTCGGGTTGTTCCTAAAAATGGGGTGCACGTGCAGTGGGTTCTCACGATCCAACACCCGTTTGTGGCCTATAAAAGCAGAAGTAAATTGTTCTGAAACGATCATTGTTGATTCAACCGTCAAGAAGCACTACCAGAACAGGTACCCAAAGCTTCTACTGTATATTGCGCTGGAGGAAACTCGGCAGCAGCTGCAGGTATCCAATCATCCCCCTGTGTATTGCGCTGGGGGAAACTCGGCAGCAGCTGCAGGTATCCAAGCATCCATCTGTATATTGCGCTGGAGGAAACTCGACTGCAGCTACAGGTATTCTTAGCCCTTTAACTATTCAGCGCTTCTTCGTTGTTGAGTTAAATAGGGTTCTATTCGCTCAATCTAAATATCTTCGTACTTGAGATCACGTCGCACTACCTCGGCTAAGGTTTCCTGCAGTTTCCTAGCCTGAACAGGTGAATACCGGAGGCAGTTAAATTGCACGGTCTGCAGTTAAATATTGACGTTAATAAAAGTATTAAACCTCTCTGGTATTTTATTTCACGTATTTAGCTCAACTACTCTAGATCCCAACAGAAGACGATCAAGACGAATCACGACAAATAAAAGATAAACACAACACAAGGGTCCGTAACGTTACAGTACTTACGTTAAAAATTTATTTAAAAGGGATTTAAATCTTATTGCTTAGCTCGACGCACGTCCGTCAATTTAGATAAATCCGCAGGTAAATATTTCCTCTCGTGCCGTTAATGGTTTCAGGGGCGAACGGCAAACTTACAGTGATATATGTATTTGCTAAATGTTTTTCTATATTTTATATCATGTATACCTGTCTATATTTATTAATTACTGTGATGACTGATGACATTTAGATTTATGTTTTAATTTTTCCCGTTGTTCTCATTGTTCAAAGTTCTGTTTTGTCAAGGTTCTTTTATTTCAGTGTTCTCATTTTTCTCAGTTCTGTACTTTCATTGTTATCTTTTTTCATTGTTCTGTATTTTCAGTGTTCTCTTCTGTCGCTGTTCTCAGTTTTCATGTTCTATTAATTCGTGTTCTGATTTTTCATGTCTGTTTTTTCATGTTCTCTTCTGTCCAGTCACCGTGGCATTTGCGTAGGTACATTTTTTGCAAACATGTTTTAAAATTTATTAAATCAAAAAACCCTTTTGAAATTTGATGTAATCAGTTCCTTATTGAATTAGGTACAAGTTTCATTATATAAAATGGTACCTATAAATTATATTCATAAGAATAAATAATAAAACGGAAACGTACCTGTATCCATCGCTTTACACGTTGTTAGCAATTTTCTAAACCACTAAACCCACTTACAGTAAACTGGAATTCCTTGCTGTATCCCATATTACAGGAATCTCAAACCATCTATTGAAAAATAGTACCGCAATAATGGCAAACTTGGAAACAAACCACGCGAAAATCATACGCAATTGCCACCAGTACGGCCGAACGGGTTAAAACTAGCAAATGGAACATTATCATTATGTGGGCCACTCACGTTCACATTTGCATGCGAGTAGGCCTGAAGGTACAAAGCGCTCATGCAAATGTGAAATGATGATAGCGCACCATAAACGATTCACGCAAACTTGCAAGCATTGCTTCAGTTTTACTGGAGCGTTTGCTAAACAGATCTACTGCTTTGATGGCGTTCAGTCAACACGATTTTTATTTAATAGGGATTTCTAGGTCTTTGATGAACATTAATTAATCAAAATACCATAGATTGGGTTTATATATGTACTTCGTCTGCTCCAGTACCTAATTTTTTCGATAGTACTACCTTCTTAAATTCTTTGCGAAGGCAGCTTCTTAAAGAATTAATTTTTCTTGTAACATCGTCATAAGTCTCCTCTTTTTTCTGTCTATCATAGTAACTTTTGCTTTTTATTTTCCACAGACACTCATGTTCTCTATACAAATTAATAACATTTCTGAGAACTTCTTCTGCTTGCTTATTTACCATTTTCATACGTCTCTTCAACGGCTGTACTAGAAATGAAATGAAGACTGGCGCGTTTTGTCTACACACGTCCACACTTTGCCACCATCCAGTTGGTGTGTCATGCAAATTTCAAGCTGTGCCAGATCTGTTTTATGCCGCGCCATAGGCTTGACGTGCCATCAGTTTTCAGCCACTCACAATCGCATTTGCACGCGCGCTTTAATGCTTTCATGCATACTTGCGTGCAAATGTGATCGTGAGTAGGCCACATTAGAGAACGGATATTACGGAAACTGTATATAATGTAATTTTTGCATATCTTGCGAAACAATCAATAATGTGGGCAAATCACGGTGTTTAGAATTAATTAACACTAATTAATTAATGCATATTTTGTATATTTAGGCAAAGTCTGCATATTTAGACGTTTTATGCATATTGTAAGGGACCGCACCGGACGGCTTTTATTTTTAAATATTGTAGGATGATCTTTTTCAGACCATGACGGGCGGTGGGAATTTTTACAAAACAAATATAATAAATAACTAAACACTCACCGATAGGGTCTCGAATTCGGTTCTGTATATTCATCAAGACCGAATTAACGGGAACTCGGGTTTTGGCAGCTTTAGACATATACGGGGTGCACTCATAAAGTAAACACACAAACAGTCAACCCCATTTCAGCACACACCAGCAAAGCATGGAACACACAAGCAATAATACATTACTACATTAGCATTGCAACTCCTACATTTCTACTTACAGGGGGTCGGGTGTCCCCCCGTAGGATCCCGCGTAGCATCTAGTAGTTCGCCTTTGGCACCGTGACAGGACCGTCTCTAGTAGTTCTCGTTTAGGGTGAAATGTTCTTGACAGGTGTACCTAATCTGAAACGGGTACCGTGTAACCGAATGTTACCACCGGACAATGGGCGCACCCATGTCAATGCGATCAGCAAACGGCCTCCGCCAGCCGCCCACGTAATCACAAGGTATAGAGTGTGAGACAGGTTCTCCACGAACCACTGTGAGGTGCAATGCAGAGATCACTGGCTGGTCAACCAGGTCGAGGTCAAACCGTGATTAAGCCCAATCACGGTTCGCCAAGTAATTAAGCAGCTTAACACGGACATCCTGCGCGGGTTCATAACCCCCAGGAACCTTGGAAAGCCCGTCCGCTCGCCAAGCATTGGTACCACAGACCTCAATTCATAATAACACAGTAATTACAATTACTACTAGTACTGCCTTCAAAATACTACATAAGCAAAAGCATTATCTATTCTATAGCTTCAATCAACAACTACTCATCTCATCTCGCTCAATTCGACTACCTTACAGGTAGTCTCCACCACCTTATAAGTAGCCAATAATAGGTAAACATCACTTCAGTGCATTTATCAACTAAGCAACACACATATACTGTTAATTCACTTATCACACACGCGAACTCTGAACCTCGTATATGAACGATGACTTCCGCGGTCCCGTGCCCACTGCCCCTATTTTCCTAAACCTTGCTTAAAAACACTCCTCTGTGACGAATCTCGGTTCTTAGAAAGGCGTAGCCATAAACATAATTTATTACACAAGGGGGCTAGTAACCAAAATATTTAGAAAACAGCTTTATTGGTAATATGAGCACAAAATACATGCAAAAGAATGTGTCCAAAAAATATTATTCCTACAATATTTCTAGCCTTATAGCAATTGAATTGAAATTATTTTAGTTAGTTATTGAATTTGCGTTTCCGTTTATTTGTTGTAGTAGGATTACGCAATCTTAGGTAGTTCTTTGCGATCTCGAGTTTGAGGGTCAAGATTTTTATAAACAGATTTTATATTCACATATTTTAGCCCGGCGATTATTTTGTAATTTATTTTCGTAATTTTAGGAACTTGAACTATTTAGAATCTCTTTTAATTTATTGTATGGTTGAACGTTCTTGTGAGTTAAGCTTACGACTTGAAAGATTTTGGAGCAGTTCTATTGAATTTCCCAGAACTATTAAATTATTTCAGTTAAATTTCAAGGTTCAGTTGGGTAACGTATTTTTCAAGAAGGCGTAAATTTGTTTTGGTCACGTAGTTTCTTGCTATAAATAGGGACGAACTGTTGAAAGTGGGGAATTATTTTATACTTGTTCATCGAAACACATCATTTTCAAAATCATCCACGCATTTTGAAAAGAGTCTCAAAGGTTACTCTGCGAGATTTTCCCTTGAGAATTAATCCATTTCCTTTCCCCGCCTTCAGTAGAGCGCTCTGGCTTGACCGGCGCCCCTGTAGGATTTTCCCTCGACGATACATCCTTTCCCCGCCTTCAGTAGAGCGCTCTGGCTTGACCGGCGCCCCTGTAG
>JABXWE010002895.1:0-30761 GCA_014611495.1 Limonius californicus | reverse complement strand
CCACCCACAGACAGACATTTTTTAAAAACCACTTTTTTGGGTTCCTAGAGACCCAAAACGGATATTTCCGTTAAAATCTCGATTTCGAAAATTTTCATGAATTCAATACTTACCCTATACCTATAAGGTATGGGAAAGTAATACCCTATGGCCTATACCTATAAGGTATGGGAAAGTAACATTGAGACACAACAGCAAGCTAAGTATGGTTACGCACCAACACGGTAACCCGCTCCGCAGAGTCGGGCCCTGTTGTGCATTGCACAAACTAACTTAGCCTTGTCTCACACCAAAAGCGATGGGCCTCTAAAGCATGTGAAAGCTTCATAATAAATATGATTTTAATAACCTCTTAATCTATTTTAGTAAAATTAGCAAACTTTTAATATAAGTAAATGTTAGTTTGCTTATTTCAAATTGTATATAGGTTATGTGAGATATGAAAATAAATAGGAATTAATTAAACTTTAGTATTTATTAACTACTCTCTGATTGGTCAAGCTAAATCATGAGTGTTGCTTCAAACCTTTGTATTGTATTGGCGCGTTGCTTAGCGACGCTCATCATAGTTTCATATTTCCTACTGGTGCCTAGCAACCGATGTAAAAAAGTTGTAGTTTGTTGGTATTTGGAAATCAAGTAGCGATACTTTGTTGCTCCGTAGCCGATTACTATCTTGTTATTTCCCGAATGCAGTCTAGTGGGCAATTTTTTTGTTATCCTAGAGAAATGCCGGTGAATATTTTGTCTCCGCGCTTGACGGTGAACGTTTGCTGGAAATTTCCTGCCCTTGAAGGAGCCCTACGTGTCAATTGTTCTAAAATTCTTGCAACATATTTCGTCATATGGTGAAATATTCCAGCTGCTGGATACTTTCGTTCGTTTTTCGCTAGTCGACTTAAGATCTCCTTTCGACCCGGTTGCTTGTAAAGATCTCAGCGCCGACAAGTCCTTCAGGGGCGGCTTGGGTTTGGATGGGTGTCCATCATGTGGATTTTCGTATCGCTGTTACCACCGTGGAGTGAACAGAATCATTGACAAGTGTCGGATTTAAGTAACACGCTGGATTCAACCCTTGGAAGGCAATTCATTGCAAATTTGCTGACCGCCTTTGGCGGATTAATATCGTTTCCTGAAGTTGCAAGGAAGAACCTAAGAATACCCCAAATTGTACCTCTCTCTCTGCTCTATACATGAAAAAAACTAAGGTAAAAATTGTTAATTGTGCTGCTGTGAAAACTTATTCCGAATTCATTTTATTGGTTTCAAGTGTTGAACCCCTTTTCTTGATGTAACGCACAGCGACCTTCAGTCGCCTATTATCATTGTTTGTTAACTGTAATGTGCAATTGTAAATTGTAATTTTTGTAAAGTCGAACGTCGGTGGCTAAGCAGATATGTGTGTTCAGTAAAGTAAATATTGTAAGCCAATGGCGGCGAGCTCTTTAGTTCGAACGACCTAACCCTCCTATTGTTCAACTACAGTTAGTGCCATTTTTATTGTATTTTTTGTATTATATGTTACCAAATTCAAACAATAGATTTATATTTGTCTTAAAATACACCATATATTTTATTTTTGTGTATTATATTGTGCATGAACATTGTAAGCATTACATACAGGCACAATAAAGATTTGTTCGATTTCCGTAAACTTCTGGTTTCTCGGCCATCTTACGAGAACCTGCATTCAGCTGTAACTTTGAGGGTGGCGCCCATTAATTTCGACAAACCCTGTATACAACTACGTTAGATTTCCATCCCTTAAGCTTTTCTCGTGAACCACCCCTACTCCTCTGAGTTAAGCCAAAGCCACTTACACGTTTTCTGCTGCGCTCCGACGAAAAAGCTCGTTTGGCCCGTAACAACATATTGCAAGGTGTGAGCACGCCCAGTTGGCTACTCCGCAAATGATATGGTTTTGCGTCAAATATATATTTTTATAAATAAAGCGAGTTTCAAGTTGTTATTTGCAAATTCTTTTGTTTACGCTTTGTTTGACATTTGGAACTGGCAGCAAGTTGCATAACTTCATAAAGAGGAGAGAATATTAAAAAAAATGTTTTCATTTGAACTTTCACATCTACGAACAGAGTAAATAAAATACGTAAGTTGCTACTTACGTGTGAGAACTTGTACGTTGTTGGGAACACCAATTGTACAAGAAATGTTACGATCAAACTACAAGTGTGCGTTCAACCTTTGTTGAAGAATAAGCAAGTCGGTCTACGAAATTTTTCCAGCAGGATAAATTTAAGCAAGATCTACAGTAACAGGGTTGGTTCATTCAAAAGAGTGTGTTGTTTTAATTAAACTGTAATTTATTTCTTGTGATTTTGTTATTTGATTGTTGTTTCTGTTTAAACTAAAAAAGAAAGCATAGATAACTTGTCAAGCTTTTATTAAATTTCATGTATGCCAATTATTTTATTTATAAATTATGATTCCACTTTTTATTTCTTACATTGTAGTTATGGCTTTCACGGTCAAACGGCGCTAACTTTAAATTACTGTATTTCTCTGAGATTTAAGAGAGAAATTATTGTTGTATAGATTACCCTATAGAGGGCTTCGGTGGAGTAGTGCGCACTGCCTTTCGACGTCGCTTTTTAATTCAGCTTTTGACTGATGAATTATTGTTTGGTTATGTATCACGTTATTTCATATTTTTGTAATTAATTTTTTCCTACTTACTTGGTAAGTGTATATTGCTTTTTCTTTTTCTGACATTGTTTAGCATTATTTATTACTTTGTAGTCTGAAGATGGGGCGCTGCCGCCTTGAAAACGTTTACGAATAATTTTTATTCCATTAATCAATATATTACGTTTGTGGGATTCGACTTTGTTTTATTTACTACGTTAATCACTTATCCCATTACGAGACCTTTGGACATCAACCAGTTTATCTGCCACTCGAGGTCACGCAAAATTCGGTCCGATCGGTCGAAGTATCGAATCCCGACTGGGGCGACCTCATTTCGCCTAGTTAAGTTTAGGGTGCGTGTTACATGAATGGTTAGTGTGCATGGGACGCCTTCACCCCCCTGAAGTAATGCGATTTCCACGGGGGGAACAGTAGCATGAATGAGTGACAAAAACAATTACCCTATAGGTTGGTTCAACAATTTACATGAACAAGTGTAAAAGTAATCTCATACAAGTGAAGTAGATTATATTTAGTGAGGCGAATATTACTTTTAGCGCACCAACGTGTATAATAAATGCTAGATGTAACCATAGCAAATTTATTTATTTAACACTATTCATATTTATTTGCTGTATTGAACCCATTAAATTTTGGCACTTCCAATCTGAGACCAAAATAAGACATATATCACACCAATATATATATATATATATATACAGTGCTTTCGTAAAGTAGTGGATAAATTCTTTAAAATCGTTGAGAAAAATATTTCATAAAAATACTCGGACACGTCGATTTTTATTTTTAAATTGTCATTTAAAGATGTAATTTTCAACCCCCCACCCCTCAATCCCTAAGCCCTAGCAACACCAACTTTAAAATTTCAAATAGCAAAGTACCCCTTATGATACCTCATCTGATAGCTTTCTTTATGCTGAATACAACATAAAAAAGTTTTTCAAAATCGGTTAATAAATAACGGAGATATTTACGAAAATGTATTCAAATGAAAGGGCCAATATTCGAGCAGGCATTGATACGGCTCTAGCGATGAGTGGTAAAACAATTGAAGTTAATGTTCTCAGTACGTCCTGTAAACATTTCGATGAGTTTTGAGTAATTAAGAAAAAAAAATTTTTTTCATAAAAAAATTTTTCCATAAAAAAAGATTTTTTTTTCTGAATTACTCAAAACCCATCGAAATGTTTACAGGACGTACTGAGAACATAAACTTCAGTTGTTTTACCATTCATCGCTAGAGCCGTATCAACGCCTGCTCGAATATTGGGCCTTTCATTTGAATACATTTTCGTAAATATCTCCGTTATTTATCAACCGATTTTGAAAAACTTTTTTATGTTGTATTCAGCATAAAGAAAGCTATCAGATGAGGTATCATAAGGGGTACTTTGCTATTTGAAATTTTAAAGTTGGTGTTGCTAGGGCTTAGGGATTGAGGGGTGGGGGGTTGAAAATTACATCTTTAAATGACAATTTAAAAATAAAAATCGACGTGTCCGAGTATTTTTATGAAATATTTTTCTCAACGATTTTAAAGAATTTATCCACTACTTTACGAAAGCACTGTATATATATATATATATAACTGCCAACTTCGACATTTCAAAAGAAAATCAAGTAAAATTGTGTATTCATCAAAATAAATTTAGACGTATAATCGGGTAATGATCCGAACTCAATTAAGAATTTGATACTTGCTTGTTTTGATACCGTGTATTCTTGTATTCGATTAAGAATAGCAAGAAGGGCGTACTTCTATATCAGATTTCCATTATGAAGTTTATTATTTACTTCCACCCTACATCACATGTTGTGATTTATTATGGATCACAACAATATATGTACTAGATGTTACTTTTATTTATAGCAAACTTCTGAACGAAATATTAACTTTTTCTAATTGTTTACACGTTTTACCTTAAATCCAGGGTGAACTAATAAACTTGAATGAACACAAGCTCAACTTGTAACAATAAGTAACAAGATTATTGTTCTCATTAACAAGTCAACCTGTTGTGGTACGGTAAATAGATTACTTGTCATGGATCCAATATCTCAGCATACATATAGACATATTTGTTGCGACCTCAAGGCGTATGGGTTCGAATTTAAACGTAGAAAGACTTTTCGTGCGCGTGTTAAGCTGGGAATAATTTCTCAACCTTCAGTATTGTGTTCATGTTACTAATTCTGATAAAATCTAACATAATCAACTTTAAAAATGACTTCAAAAATGTTTTCAACAATCCGCAAATGGAAACTGGATTATGATTCACAACTCCTACCTGAACGAAACTTTTTAAAACCCTTCTATATCTTTATGAAATAAAATGAACTCTAAAGAGTCTTCACAGCCTGCGGCTGAATGGGTGTAGTAAATGTGCGAATGCACGGTCAGTGCAGAATAATGTATGGTGTGGGTGAACCACAGAAATAAAATATTGCAGAAAACTTTACTGTCGCGGCGAACGCCAGTTAGCAGCAACGAAAATAGTTTTTGGCGTTCTTGGATTGGTGTAAGTTATTTTCAACCAATATAAAGTTACAACGCTGTTAGGTAATTGTAAATCCTATCCAAACAAGCTTGTGTTTGTGAACAACATAAACTCGGTGAAATGTGTTACTGCTCCTGCCAGTTGCGAATTAGTATGTGATGCTTTGTAATTAAGAACAAGCCGTATTTTGCGTAGAATGATTTATGCCTATAATATAGGAAACGTAATACAATTACTTCATTTAACTTATTATTTTGAAAATGTATAAAGCAGTTTTTAAATTTTTCAGCGAAACTTTCTAATATGAATATTTTTGGAAACAATTTCTTAAGCTAAAATAATTATCCTTATAATTTCAGTAACATATGCCTATTTTTAATTATATGTCAGTAGTAGTCAATAGACATCCTTCCAGAATTATGTTGTAACAGCAATGTAAACTGGTCGACTTACATGCTAAACGTGCCCTTTTCGTATGTTTGAATATAAAATAGCCCGTTTAATTAAAAAGATATAAAATTACTTTATTGCAATTTAACAGTAAATAACGCTGTGAATTTCCACAAATAATTAATCAAAAATCTTCAACTGATGCCTACTGTTTGCAAGATGTTTAGAAATCAGATTGGATGATTTACCCATGTATAGAACCCATCAAACCAAACAAAACAGTCTGAATCAACATATGTTTACAAACCTACCGTAAAGACATTAACAGGTAAATAAATATAACTTTTGCCCAAATGCAGAGGTTAAAATCGGGGGATTTAGGCCACAATGCAATTAGACCCTTCGTCCTACCCATTTGTCGTTATAGGTTATATATATTGGCCGACATTGATTGAAACGTTTAGGAGCCCCATCGTGTATAAACTACAAATGCACACTATTGTTAACCAGATTAATGATACATTCATAAATTTAGCGTCACGAATAAATAAAATAACAGCATTGTTGAACCATAAGCAGAAGCAGTACAAGTTTGATCAAGAAAATCTCCCAGGGATAGAAATAACCAAAATATTTGAAGTATGGACGAAATATGCCCAACTGCGGCTATGGAGGTTGCATTAGGATTAATACCTCTCCACCTACAGGTACAAAAGGAAGCTATGACACATACACTTCTGTTCGGAAGGGCAAACAATTCAAATCAGGAAACCTAACAAGCACTTAGAAATCCTAAGACACGCCCATTTAGAGCGAACCGTTCCGCCAATAAAATTCTGTTTCGGCCAACCATTCAGAGTTACCATTCCAGACCAGGAAGTATGGACCTCAGGAGAACCCTCCTTCAAGAGCTGGTCCCTCCAGTGGTATACGGATAGAAGATGGAAGGTGGATGAACTGGAGCGGGAGTTTATGGTCCCGGTTGAAAAATCTTCGAACCCCTTGGTGCCAGAGCTACCTTCTCCCAAGCTGAGGTATATGCAATAAACTTCTGTGCAAAAATAAATTTCAGGAAAGGGTATAAAGATGCAACAATAACATTCTCACATACAGCCAAGCCGAAAGAAAGGCTTTAAGCGCACTTCATTTTGAATCTAAGCTTGCTTGGTAGCGCCTGGGTAACTTTATGGCGGGCTCCAGGGCACGAGAGTATACAAGGCGGCGAAAAGGTCGACCAATTCGAAAGACGTGGAGCAATGAAGCCATATATTGGACTTAAACCTTGTTTTGGGTTACAGAAAAACCACAAAAAACATGAGATCAGATTATCGGACGAACAAATGAAAGCCTCATATTGGAAAAGCACACGCCAGGCAAAACAGTTCATAACTATTTCGCAAATGAAAGCAAAAATTACTCTGTGTCTCGGCAAGGAAGAACTCAGCACCGTCGCTGGACTTTTTACAGGCCACACATCACTAAAATATCATGTGTTCAAGATTGGTAAAGCTGAAGACCAACTTGGCCGTTTATGTAACAAGACAGTGGAAACGGCAGAACATAGCCTATGCTTATGCAACATGTCCACCGACGATTTTCATAAGGACGTTATGACACTTACCGAAATAATGAACGAACGTCCATAAATATCTTAAGGTTCGCAAACAGCCTGCATGTTCTCTAAACTAAGCAAGCGCTCATAAGTTACAAAAGAACCAGTGAAACTATTCCACCAACTATGTAACCAGATGTGGGAGACGATTGGGCACGAATTTGTTTTCATACGTATACATAAAAAAGGCTCAAAAGAGAATGTAACAACTATAGACCTATCTTCTTGCTGTTCCACCCCAGCTAAATTCTTAAAGACAATCGAAATGAACGCCTGAAAACATACTTAAAAGCCAGAAAACAGAAGAAGAACCGTATTCGTCAGAGGAAACGGAAACAAATTGTAAGCTTAAACCAAAAAAGGCAAAAGAACACAACATCCCTATATATGTTTGTAGATTACTCTGTTTAACGCACATCTTTGGCAAATACTAATAGAAATTGGAGTCCCCAATCAAATAATACTTCTCCTTAAAAATCTATACAAGAAAACACTAACCGAGTGAAAGTAGATAAAAAAAAACAGGTGTGAAACAAGGTTGCATCATATCTCTCCCTACTCCTCAGTTATGTAAATGGTAGATATTATGACAAATAACGGAGAACTGGGAAGGATATGTCTCAATTGGTGAAAAAAAGATAAACAATCTCTGCTATGGGGACGTTAATTCTGTAACAACCACTGATAAGCCAGAACTATTAACCTTTCTAAATAGGCTAGACCAATGAAGCCGAGAATTACGACTTGAAGATAATAGAGAAAAAAACAAGATCATGATCATCGGCAGAAGTAATAGACATATACCAGAAATACAACATCTGGCAGGATATGAAGTGGTAGATCAATTGATATATCTAGGATCACTAATAACGAACGAAAGACATGCAGATCCCGAAGTGAGAAGTCGTATCCAAATGGAAAAACATGCGATGACTAGTTAAAAAATGTATGGAAGAATACATATATAACGGAAAATACTAAAATCAATCTACAGGAACAATTTGTGTTCCCAATCCTGACATATGTATCAGAAACATGGATGATTAAAACAGCAGATCGACGTAGAATCGACGCTTTCAAGATGTTCTGCTGGTGTCGTATGCTAATGATCCAATGGACAGCCAAACGTACAAATCAGTCCCTTTTACAACAATTACGTATCCAAAAACAACTATCTAGTAAAACTAGCATAATGGTAGTAAAACAGTTTGGAGACATAATGAGAAACAATGAAGAATTTGATAGATTGGTGATACAAGGAACAACTCAAGGAAAGTGACCAAGAGGAAAATTTCCCACTACATGGACGCATTAAGTTAAAAAGAGGTTTGCACCTGAAACAAGAAATGTATACAGCACACAACAGATAACAATGGAATGAGAAAATCAACGACATTCCATAACTATTGAAAATCTCAAACCGGAGGAAATATGGCGAAGAAGAAGAAGAAGGGCTAGTGCCCGCTGGATATGGTACGGGGTACAATAGTGAACAGTAAATAACAATTATAACATAAATTTACCTTCTTCTTTAAACAATCTCTAAATTCGTAAAATTGTTATGTTAACAATGTTAGAAGTAAAACTTAATTAAACATTATTATCTAAATTATAATACACAAATAAATTAATTTTTGAGAATTGTAATTTTATAATTGACATTTAAAGGTTAATTTTGCCATACATAAATATTTCCTAGCTTGTTTTACGTGACAATTATCAGGTTACATGAAGTTCAATTATCAGAATCCGGAAATGTAGAGGAATAAACGAACGCCTTGTCCATAATCTGCACGTATCTGCAGGGCTTGATGTTTTACCTTTCATTTAACAGTTCAAACTGAAATAATCTTAAACATTACTTCTTGGTGCTTTAACCACTTCAATTACCACACGATCATTACTTTGACTTTTTGTTACTATTTGATTAACAACAGTATGACGTGGAAAGTCGTCTTGTCTAAATCTGCTTGTAATTTTTATATTCACCGCATTTTCATGCAAAAAAGTCAATAAAATTCGTTGATAATATTTTTCTAATAAAATCCCTATTTGAAATTACAGTCTATTTGTTTAGGAAGATCTTGGCAATATTGAGATCCCGGATACAATGAACATTTACATCTGTTTGCATATTATGCTTTCCTTTTGCAGTGAACTCCTCCCGGAACCATGTTCAGCTTGTATGACTCGAAAGATATTCATCCCAAGGGAACTTTACTGAAAATATCTGCTAAGAATGGTCATTTAAATGAGGTAGGTAGTAGTTTTTGTTAATTATTCTGATAGGATTGCCTCAATTTACGATGGTATTTATGTGCCTCATGCCCACCCACAATAGGTTCTACTACTGTACTTCCGCTGCACTTTCAATAATCCTTAACTTCATGATTTTTTCCAGAAGTAAAACTTCTGATGCCGTGTTTTGCATCAAGAGGGCGGCTTCAGGCCTACAGGACCAATAGATGCCGCCGCAATAGAAAAATATCCAAAATGCAAAGCATCGGAAACGCTTCCAAAAGGTATTTTATTGTATCTGTCGATGTCTGGATATTCTCGCGGAAATAAAATAAATTTTCGGGATTCGTAATAATTTTTAGAACTATAGCAAATCTAAAATAGGTATTCAAGTTTAAAACCCAGAAATCAGCGTTAATATTATGTTCTAAAAGAATTTCGCTTAAAAGCAAAAGCATTCATTTTATCTGATACATTCTAGAAGTAAATTCCTCACTACAAGATCAATTCAGGAGATCGGATTAACAGTCTCGGTTCCAGAAAAGATCATAAATATGATAATGATTGAATGTGTGGTAGTAAAGTTTTATGAGGCATATAAATACCGCAATAAATGAAGACCCAATCCTATCTGTAGTTAGGCCCTCTGCGGTGGAAGTCTTCTCCGCGGACAGTGAAAAGATGAAGAAACCATACCAGGGCACGTCAAGGAACTACAGCTATCAATAGAAGCCGCTTGCCACTAAAGTATTCTTCCAAAAATTACTTCGATACAGTCATACCCAAACAGGGCGACTGGAACAACCCTGAGGATCTCATCAGACCGGCTTATCTAGTCTGGTACACAGACGGATCGAAGTCTGAAGAAGATTCAGAGTCAGGCATCAACGGCGATAAACCCAGAGCAAAGATTTCTATAGCCCTCGGCAAATTCGCCACCGTCCTCCAAGCATAGACCTTCCCAATCTTCTGCCCAAGAAAACCTCCGACAAGGCTCTTCCAACAAACATATCATACGCTCTTACAGCCAAGCGGATATAATGACCCTTCGCTCTACCAAAACATACTCTCAACTGGTACAAGAATGCCAGGTGGCCCTAGGCACACTCGAATTGTAGAACTGGGTCAAGGTGCTGTGGATCCACGGACATGTAACATAGAGGGAAACGGGAAGGTAGACTCCATGGCCTGAGAAGGTTCCCAGAAGTTAATCATTGGCCCAGCACCAGCTCTCGAAATTCCTTACACCAATGTTAAATTGAAGATCCTGTAGTGGTTTCGGTCCCAGTTCAACAGCAGTTGGACCTCACAATCAGGGATGAGATAGGTGAAGCTACTTATTTAAGGACCCTTGGCTACTCGCACCAAGCAGCCCCTCAGCCTTAACAGGAAACAAGTCAGAATTGTGGTCGGCCTCTTAACTGGTCATGGCCCTTTCAGCAAATACCTGCACACTGTAGAGGTATTAGATAACCTTACATGCAAGTTCTGTAGGAGACAAAAGGAATCAGCCCTTCACAACCTTACTAACTGTCCGAGGTTCTTAGTCCTTAGACACAGGTACCTAGGAGCCGGTTTGCTGGAACCTGAGGACATAAGACGCGAGCCCATCAGCAACTGCTAGTCTTCGGATTGGCAATAGGTTTGTATGAGTGTAGCATTTACTTGCTCCGCCAACTGAACGAATGAATGAGATCCAATCCTAAAAATGTCGGCCATAGCGAGAGCCCTCTGTGGTGAAAGAGCCAAAGTATATGTAAAATTCGAACTACTTCCTACATTTTAAAAAAATGCCGTAAATTTGCTACTACTTAGTTGTGTAACGTTGGGCCCTCGTGCTCATACGAGGCGCGAACGCTCCAACAATTTATAACCTAGGTAGTCTCTTGAGTTGTCCAGAATTCAATTGTAAGTGCTTGGAAAAAATAAATTTATTAACGTACGTAATGTGATAGGTACATAAAATGTATAAATTAAATAAATATGAAACTCTAATTAATTATTACAAATCAAATATATTTCGCAGCCACTGGTTTTCGCTGGAGTCCCAACGGTTTGGCCATACTGGTCGATAGAACGACTGCCACCTGGTTCTGGTAGATCCAGCTTCCTCCAGTGGACAAAATGGCCGCCGCTGTCACCTGTACGAATCCAACATAAACCAACCAATTAGCCTTAATTTGTTGTTGCCAAAGAATTAAATTTCCTTGCGATCGGATAAACGGTATTCGGGATTCGTGATAGTGAATGATACACTTTCCAGTTTAAGAAGGTGGGCTTTAATGAAATCAACAGTGACAGTCTTTGTGCAGAAATTCACCGGTGTTTCGATCGATGCAAATAGCTTACAGAATAAACAATCTGTGTGTATTGAATTGCAAACGTTACGGTAATCAATCTTCAAACAGGAGATTTCTAAGTAAATCAGTTTTCCTGGAAGTTAAAATTCAACGTACGCGGTTTTTAACAGTGCGATGTGGTATAAATAATTCAACTTTGCTTTGAGTAAATACTACTCGGATAGGATTCTGACTTTTACAATGAAAATATCGGGCACACGGAAAATGCACTCTAATTAGTGGGCTAAAATTCTCCAGCCTCTCTAAAGAGAATGGGGTTACTCTCCCTACAAATTTGCACAAAATTACTCTGAGACAGAATTTGTAGATCGCTTTGAACTTTTCAAAATACTCCAAATCAATTCAAATCTTCTAGCGGAACTTACAAAAATTTGACGTTTCGTGAAATTTCTCCACAAATTCCGACAAACCTTGTACAGGGTGTCAATCTACTAACAACAGGTGTTATTAAAGTTAAGGTACGTCACCAATTCAGACACTGGTTCCCCTAACAATAATAACCTTTAAACAGAATTATTTACTGATGTTCACCGATTCAAACACCGGTTAAACAACAATAAAAATGTCTGTCTCAGGGAAAACGTACTACTGGACACTCAAATGAACAAGCAAAGCAAGTTAAATATTTATATCTACTAACTTTGCTGTCAAAAATGTCCTGGAAATCCAACGATTTCGAACGGCGGTATAATTAAACTAATTAACCCAATAGCTATCTACGGTCGACGGATACTAGCTCGCTCAGCTTCGGGCTCGGTAACTGGAAAATCAAAATTATTAAATTCGTTAATAGAACTGCAAAAATACTGGAAAATTATTAATTCACTTTCGGGTAGGTATAAGGTATTATTAAACGGATTTTACTAGACTGGTTAATTTCAGGAACGGATTTTCAACACTAGGATCTTTTAAGAAAACTCTTAAAAGAAGGCTGAGGAATATTTTCTGACTTTTGATGAGATCAAGAGCCAGGAAATAAAGTTATTTCAAATGGCCGCGCTCGTGGTTTTATACTGGCCAATTCTCGATTTCCGTCATGCGCGCTCCCCCGTCAGGTGTAGAGAGGGACACGAACATTCCGCGTCACGGCTGTCGCAGATGTTTGTGGATGGTCTCTTATCTTCAAAATGTTGAAGCTTCGTGAAATTGGTAATTAAACACCAAATTATGCACTTGTCACCATTTTGGCCCGTTACAGTTGTTGTTGCATTTTGTAAGAAAGTTGAATATCCCTTCCAATTCAGAGCCCCTCTTAACTTATTGTAATAACCAAATTTTTCTTTCAACTCTGGAAGATTTGGGGTTCAATTTTGGGCATTTCAAACATAAATCACTAAAACCGCTAACTATCGACAACTTACTCCAAAAAGAGCTAAAATTCTAGTTAGTTCTGACCATTTCTTGACTGTATATATAAATCGGGTTAGAACGATCTCCGTCGTCTTCCGATTTCCAAGCTCCATTGGTCTCTATATTCCTTTATTGTTCTGCTAATAGTAAACAGTAGCTGTTATGAGTGAAATGCAATACATGTTATGTAATTTTGTTAAAATCGGGTAATGAATACAAAGTTATTTAAGGTAAATTCAGTTCGTCGCATATGATCAATATGTTTTATGTATGGAATAAATAAGTATTACAGGTACAGTCCTATCAATATTTATTAATTTTAAAATTCAAACAACTGGTGTGGTAGGCTTATACAAAAGTAATAAATGACAACTTATCGGATTTGTCGCGCTCCTTGATTTCATTATAATATTAAATATGTACATACGTGGCTTAGGAAAATTCAACAAATATACAGGTGGTGACTTATTTATTTTTAGCACCAATGTTATGGCATCAACCTTAAAACATGCAAAACACTAAAATAAGAAAGATTCTCATATTTGATAGTGATATTAGATTATTTTAAAGAATCTACTCGTAAAGTTTAACGATTTAAAAATATTACAATATCTCTCTTTGTTAAATAGGTGGTGTTTTCTAAGTTTAAATAGTTTTATTTAATAATCTGATGTGTTATTTAGATTTTCAATACGGTTACCACATTCTGCACAGTCCTGGAAAATATTCTTTATTTCTTCTCCATGTTACATGAAGTAACGAAAACAGTTATCAACCTATCCATACAAAGGTTGTAAGGTTTTATAAAAAGCAGCATGTAAATAATCCCAAAAATAATGGATTGCTGGACGGTATCGTAATTGTATAAAAATTATCTGTAAATTATGAAAATTATGTCAACGATCGTTGGTCCTAAGTCAAACTATAATTAAATTGATATGCCAATTTAAAAAATACACAACAATGCGCCTGTCCATTCTACACTCATTGTAAAGTCCCTTGCAATACTGTCTTATTGTAAGAGCAGAATGGAAAGCAGTTTTTTAACGTCTTTGTGGACGTTGCCTCATATGAAATTAAGCAATTGCAGGTTATGCTATAAAAATGAAGAAAACGATACTCAGTAGGGTTTATAAAACAATGGTAATATGGGATTTGGAAAACTGTTTCATCGATTTACAATATTTGGCTACAAGTGCTACGACTGTACTTCCTATAATAGAAAAAGGACCACTGTAGCAGTTCTTGCTGATTAAAATAAACTACGGTTTATGGTTTTACGGAATCTAATCATGATTTCAAAATCTTTTCTACGATTTACAATACCGGACACGAGCTGTAGGATTGTGCTATCGACAGTAGAAGAAATCTGCTTAGAGCATTTTACGAGTTAGAGTAAATGACGGTCTAGGTTTTTTTTATCACTAATCGCGATTGGAAAACTGTTTCTACGATTTACAATACTTGGCTACAGGTGTTACGATTTCACTTCCTGTTAGTAGAAGACTACTTTATCGTTTTTACCGTTTAAAATAAACCGCGGTTTACGGTTTTATACAAATCAACCGTAACCCAAAAGCCTAGGTTCTACGATATATAAAGAACACACTGTGAACCCAAAACAACAAAAGCAGCTATCAACTAAATGGGCGATTAATAAATTTAGAATCCAAATTTTAATCTAAAGAAGATCTACCAGCGTTTCTGCTGTTTTGCAATTCAATGATGAAAGCACATACACACGTGCTTTTCTGTAATGACGAGTGCTCAGATCACGTATGCGATACGAATGCCATTGTGCAGCTTGAAGATACTGCGGAATGTGCACGCACTAAATTATGGTCTCAATGAGGCTATGAAGTTATCTTTCAGCGATCGTATATGCATGATTCATTTTGCTTTTTACCTTTTACTGAATTTCTAATTAAATTACATGCAGTCTGCCGTAATTATTTCTTTATTCTTGATGTTCGTAGTTGAAGTAGATGCCTGACTTTACTTTAAATTGAATACTTGAAGAAGTTTCCTATCGGTATGCGCTCTGAATAATTGCTTTTATTGCATCGGTTTTTAATACTCGAAATAGTTCTTTTTGACTTTTCATGCAAAATGAATATTGAGCAACCGGAAGTGGAATTTAATTATTACACAAATAATTAAGAGTCACAGTAGTACTAGACCATTTGGTTTATTCCAGCCTTTCTAGAAACTCACATATTTAGAGACTCTTCTTATAAATATAACAACTACAATAATCTGTATTTGTTTGTTAAGTAAAATAAAATGTATTCATTTAAGTTAAATGCATAGTGGTAACTGGTGCTTTCAGAAAAGTGGAATAACACGCTTCGTCAAAGTCTAGTTCACTGCAAATTTTTGAAACAGTCACCTGGCACTTTTTGGTATCGCTCGTGTATTTGTTAATGTTCTTTTACCATATACGTAAGTAGTTGTTAGAAAAAGTTTTCCTCCGGGCTGGTATTTCATCCTATACACCACAGTCCTACTGTACTCCAGTATTAAATATAGGATTGGCAATGGCAGCCCTGGTTTTCTGAAGAATACCCGGATTGTGCCAACGGAGACTCCTTTAACCATTTCTGATTCCCCACAATGTCGTTTTCTGCAGACGACCAAGCTCTTGCAATTTCATAACAAGTGAGAAGGCATCTTTTTCCTCCATTAGAAATGCTAGTTTAAGTATTTCTAAACAACGAAAACTAAAGACTACAACCTCACACTGCATACATAGCGCAAGAGGCCCTACCATAGCAACGGTTGTTACCCATTCATTAATTCAAATATTATATTACTTGTTGTTATCAAAAAGCATTAACTTCATTTCAAATCACTTAACTTAATCCGGAAATTCAATTCAATTCAATTTTCCGTGCAACGTTGGCTCTAGTTTTCTTTAATCTTTCATAGAAAATCACCAATTTTTATACAGTATTTAACAGTTCTAGTAGAATATTGCAATCTTACGTTCCTGTAATACTGCTAACTTTTCTGGAATGGTCTAGCATCTGCATAAATTGCGAATATGCACACTATCTAAAACTTTTGAGTCTGATTGAATGCCCAATGGTAGGTGAGAGAATCTTTGCTACCTTACTTCTACCACGATGGGCTGCGATAGCTCAGTGGTAAGAGGGCCAGGCTTTGGATGTAATAGACCAAATGCTTCTCGGTTCGAATCGCTCCAAGGATCTGTCAAATTCCCTCTGGTTGGTACTATTTTATTGTGCTGCCTCCCAGTAGCTCCCCAATTTGGGCTTCACCCAAGCCATCCAATCCTTTGGATGTACTCGAGGACATCCGCAACTGGGGTGTTGCTAATTTTGGCCTTATCAGGCCAAAAGTCTACCAACATGAATCCTCTGATTGTTACGAAAACTGGGCAGTTGCATCCTCGGCAGTTTGGGCTGTCCGCCAGTCCGATCCTGTGCATGTATTGATCTAAGGTGCAGTGTCCATATACGATATCTACAACTAGTCGCAGGTTTTTTCGGGACAGTTGCAGACAATATTTGGCTGTCTTTCAGTGTTTACATATCTTCGTGTGAAGTTCTTTAGGGTTTCTTGGTATAGCATAATGGTTAATGTCCTCAGGGATATAGGAATAACGGGTTCTGGTCCCCAAAGAGATCGTTTGGAGGCCAGTCTCGTAGTCTCATCAGCCTCCTCATTGCCGTAGTTTCCGTCATGTCCTTTCAACCATATAAGGGAAAAGATATTATCTTTTGAAATATCGTCGAGTGCTGCATGGCACTGCAGTCCTGAGGTAATTTTACAACTACCCAGGGCTAGTAAAGCGGCTCTGTTGTCACTGTAGATACCAATACGTTGTTTCCTAATCTGCCGTTCAAGGATTGCATTTGCACCATGCATTATTCCCACTACCTCCGCTTAGAAGACAGTATCAATTTTGCTTAGTGGTATACTGTGGTGTAGGTTTAGGTGATCGGAGAAGACTCCGGCACCCATTCCATGCCTTGTTTTAGATCCGTCGGTAAAGATGTATATGTCCGTATGCTGGAGGCTCAACATTGGCATAAACACTGAAGTGTCCACTGAAGGCATATTGTGGAGGAAGGTAGTCTACCATTGCGTCTAGAAAAGTACCTCCCCTGCCTGCTGCGTGCCACAGACCCTTATGGCGCAGCCTCAAAACCGTCCTCACAGCTACTTCCTCCACAAAAAGGTAGAGTGATGAAAGTCATAAGATCACCTCTAAGGCGGCCGTAGGGGTGGATCGTATAGCACCTGTAGAACTAAGATAGGTAAGACGTTGTACTTGTCCTAGTTTGGTTGTTGCCGTAACTTGTCTGACCCTGGGCCATCAGACAAGTGCTCCATAACATAGCATAGGTCTAATCACGGCAGTATACAGCGACAAGGTAGCTCTGGGAGAGAGTCCCCAGGATTTACATATAGCGCGGCGACTACCGGAAAGTCATGCATGCTCTTTCAGTTTTAGCTTTCAAATGTTTCTCCCAATTCAGCTGTTTGTCAAAAATAATTCCCCGGTATCATTATCTGAAAAGGTGAGAGATGTGTCAAATAGTAGAGGTGTATGTAAGAGTTGAACCTTTCTTTTCTTCGTTAAAGTACCATTTCTGTATTCAAGGGGTTGATAGAAAAGGACTAATCACTACACCATTTTTCCACATATATGTATACCAGGCAAATCAAGCACAGCTACGCGGCAACATGGTAACTCGCGGAGTCGGCATTTGTTGTGCATAGCACAAACTATCTTAACTTTGCCTCATACCGCCTGGACACTGCGTAAGTGTAAGCGGTACAAACTAAGAGCATGATAATGATTGAATCAACTTCTACCATGTAGATCAAAATTTCGTTTCGCAAGGACTTGCTTTTTATTGCAGGTTTTATTGTGTCACTGTCGATGGTTAGTTTGCATGAATGGATTTGCGACATAGTTTTTTATTGCTATTACATTGAATTATTGACCTAACTGTAGATCAGCTAATCCCTAATTCTTGTAAAAAACCGCTTCACTTATTAAATCAAATGCTACGCAAGGGGTTGTTCCAAGTACATCTACATAGCGCCAAAAGCAGGTTTAGATCAGTACAAAAGGGATTCGTCAGAGTTTCAGCTCCTTCACATTTGCTTTTCAATATCTTCACCTCTAGCATTCCCGAAATAAAAATCCAAACGTTTATCTGGTAAACGGCATAGCTACACCACAACACACTTGTGCCAAGAAATACTAAATCATAACATAGGAACACTGAGTAAATATTTTTCGACGTGCGGATTGCAACCAAACTTCATCAAAATCGATTTCCACCATAACAACAGAGAAGTTAAGCATGAGCTAAATGCCTCATTTCGCCATGTCAGACTTGTACACGAGCAAACTCCGAACTACCTTAAAGTCAACTAGGGCAGAACGCTATCATACCAGCCACACCTCAGCTAGAGTTAATTTGTTACAAAAACTCACAAATACCACTTGGGGAACACTTGCGCTTGGTCACTCTACCGCAAAATACAGTGCCCCGGTATGGATCAACCACCATCGTCGGCTAAATCAAGGCACGAGCATAATAACAAGAAGGATAAAGTCCACCCCGACTGAACGGTTGCTTGCTTTGAACAATATCACACTACTTACTAACAATTCCAGTATCTCTTCGCTTCCTATGCACATGGACTCACAACACATTCACGTCTGAAACCAAGCCACCCGCCATGGAGAACAGCGCAAAACCTCCAAAGCAGACTGGAAAAGATATTGGGATAAATCACGAGTACCAAACTATGGCAAAAAAAGTAACGGGCTACAACTTTTCAGGAAGGCACTTATTCTTCTTCGAAGGATTTATCTCTTACAAGATGTACTGATCTTCTCTCGCTATGCCCGTGTTGTGAGTTTTTTGAACAACCACAGACATAGAGGGCCTACAGCTCAACGTGGGTTCCAAACCACGGCAAGTGTAAATACTTCCACTCCATAGAAGATTTACTAGGCAGAATATCTCGCTGATTTGCACACTGCCTTGCGAGGGAGAACGGCCGTTAAAAATCCAATGTTGCGGTACTGGAAGTTTAATCCCAGACCTTCAGCGTAGAAGTCTAACCCGCTGAGCTATATCACACGACATGTTAAGAAGACACTGGAAGACGTTAAAGCGCATCAGGATTGGACATCAAACAACCAATAAAACTATGCATAAATGGGCTACTTCTACTCCCTACTATACAGTGAATGCAATAATAAAGTTCATACTATGGAACAGTGATTACAGTAATACTCAACGACAACATTTCACTATATCCTGGTAGACATACGCAACTTAATCTCAGAATTGTTCCAGTGCATGCAAACTGTGGATCTACGATTTAGCAATTTTTTACATATTAGATTTCTATTAATATTTTATACTTACATATATTTTATAAAATTTTACATTGTCTATCTCCCATTATCATTACATTTGTTGCTTTTTATATTATATATTTACAATATATTGTTGGCTTATGTTTTAAACTGCACTCAGTAACTGTTTACGCATAACATGTATATATTGTCGTGAATGACACCACATTAACAAAAGGATTTTTCTGCAATATCTGGAATCAAGCTGGCTTTTTCATAAGACTAAGTAGTTTAATGAATAGTAAATTATATTTTCTTCCAGTTGTGCTGCAGGTTCTTTTAAACAATTTCAGATTATTTTAAAACTGTTGGTACATAAAAGCATGAACATCATAACATTAGCTAAGCAAATCTAACCAAAATCCTGTTTCAGAGTTATACATGCAGTGACGCAAAAGTAATAAATGTTGACAAGATGAAGGAAACTCATACCTACCTACTTATTAGTATAAACCAACAGGCCTCGCTAATAAGAATGTGTAATGAGGGCACTAATGTGCATGCAGTGGTCGCCCGGAGGATGGACGCGTTGCCGGACGTGTCGACCCGTCGTGATCCCCGTGGCGGCCACACTGTGGGCACGTCACTCAACAATATTCCTGAACGGGCCGGGCGTGCCGATTATAAATTGCCATGACACTATTACAATACATTAATTAGCTTGTTTCTCGAACCTCATCTGTGTCTTTTAGTAGTTTAGTCCTTGGGAATTAGCGCCGCTTATAAAACACCGCTTAAGCCTTCAAGTAATTGATTTAAAGTATGAATTTGCATATCGCTAACTTCTTTCGTTAATAATTAAGTCATTATAGCTTATCTTTTACTTGTTAATCTCCTAGAATCAACATTTACTAAAAGAGTTGTTATTAGTTATAATATACAGGGTGTTTCAGGAGGAATAGTAATTAATTTGGAACGTGCTATATGCACTATTTTAATCTAAAAAGTTCAGATGAACGTGTGTCCAATACTCAATGGTTACGGAGATACAGCTGTATGCAGTTGGCGCGTATATATCCGATGGACGCGCACGTTCTTTTGGCTACAAGAATGAGTATGTTCTTCCAGCATAACGGCGTCCCTGTACATTTTAGCTGTCGGTGACACATCATCCAAATCTAACATTCCCCGATAGGTGGATCGGCCGATATGATAACGTTAATTGTACATCAAGGTCCCCAGACCCTACCTCTTTAAATTTTTGTCTGTGGGGATGGATGAAAGACGAAGTCTACAAAGAAAAAGTAATCACCATAGACGAATTGGTAGTTCGCATTAGGAATAGTGCTGTCCTTATAACAGAATGCCGAGACTACTTCAGAAGAGCTACACATGATATTGGCAAGAGACTTGGAAAGTGCCTTGAAGACGGTGGTGGGATTTGTGAACAACTACTTTAAACTATTGCAAATTATTAATGTTTTCATATGATTTAAATAATCAATCAATGCAAAGAATAATTAATATACATTTCTTGACACCTTTTGTGAGGTTTTTTATGGATAACATTCAAACAGCTGTATTTCCGTAACCATAAAAAATTGCACACATGGCTAAATGCACTTTTTGACTCAAAATAGTTCATCCTACCACCTGCTAAAATATTTACTATTCCTTCTGCAACACCCTGTAGAGAATGCTGTATATTATATGTGTGTATATACTTATATATGAACAGGGTGTATCAGAAATAGGTACAAACATTTAAACCAGTAATAGATTGGCTCAAGTAAAATTTAATGGTATTATTCATTTTTCAAAAATCATTAAGTTTATTTTTTTGAATAAAAACTAAAATAAAATTTTGTTTGAGAGCTGCTGATGATACATAGCAAATGCATTTAAGCTGTAGAAGGTTATTACCTAATTGTAAAGTAAATCCAAAGTGGCAAACACGCAAAAACTTTTCTGACTTGTGATAAACTACGAAATTGGGAGGGGTCACGGTTTAATTGAAGCAGTTGGACATTTTTGTAATTAGAAGGCATATAAGAATTTCATTTACTGCTATATTAAAGTTTTGCGTTTTCACTTTATCATAGGGTATAAAAATTATAAGCAAGTGCTGCTTTCTTGCAAAAAAAAAAACTCCAAACGCATAAAGCATTTAAATAGTACTAATTAATTTCAGAATACCCATCTTTTATTTAAATCAATTTTAACATAACTGAAAAAAATATGAAAAACAGTTTATCTCAAAAGTGAAAAGAGGATCACAATAAATGTTCAAAATGACGACCACCACTGAAAACACAAGCTTCTGCACGTCGAAGCATTGAATTACGTATCCTTGCAAAAACGATAGGATCTTGCCGAATCTTATCGGCAGCGTCTTCAATGCGTACCCTTAATTCCCCAACTGTGTTCACTGGCGTAGAATAAACTAACTGTTTCATGTAGCCCCACAAAAAGAAATAACAACTATTTAAATCTGGTGAACGAGCTGGCCATGGAACTGGCCCGTTTTGCCCAATTCACCTTTCAGGATAGTTATTAGTTAACCATTCCCTTACATCCCTAGCATAATGAGGCGGAGCACCATCATGCAAAATCCATATGTTACGTCGTGTCTCTAAAGATACGTTTTCAAGAAATTCTGGTAGGACTTCGTTGAGAAAATGTAAATACAGAGCTCCATTTAAAAGAGCAGGTAAAATGTATGGCCCAATAAGGTGATCACCTACAATGCCTGCCCATACATTTAGGGAAAACCGTTGTTAGAAACTGTGTTTCACTATTTCGTGTGGATTCTCATCTGATCAAATGTGGGTATTATGGACATTAAATACCCCTGCTTGCGTAAATCCTGCCTCAGCAGTAGAATTGAACAGGAAATTTGGTTGGTTGTTGCACTTCTGAAGAAGCCATTCACAAAAATCGTGCCTACGTACATAATCCGCTGGTTGCAAATCTTTAACGCGTTGAACGTAGTAAAGGTGTAGTCCCTGATCCCGCAAAATCCGCCAAACACTAGAATGGGAAACGCCAGTTGGTAACGCAAATCTTCTAGTGCTAACACTAGGACTTTCCTCCACTAATTCCAAGACATGCTGTTCTACATTAACAACCCTTTCTGCTCTTGGACGACCGCGATGATGGTTTTGTGGTTGATACGTGCCATAATCCCGTAAATGTTGGACTACTCTAGTAAATGTCCGGCTGTTTGGAATGTGGCGCTGAGCATATCGCTCTAAGTACGTTTGCCTTGCTCTTAGAGCGTTTCCTTGAGCTTCCCCGTAAATAAGAACAACATCAGTAAGTTCAATGTTCGTAAAATTTTCCATTTTGGTAGAAACACGGCTTGCCAGCTTCAACAACAGACTGAATAGAAATTACTGACCTACCTAATAGTATTTTTTTGCACTTCTATCTTACTCTCCTTTGCATTCCTTCTCATACCTTAAGGGCCCCATTGCCAAAGAAATGTTTTTTCTAGTTTGTATATATTGTAATCTGCCATGGGATTTAATATTTGTACCTATTTCTGATAGACCCTGTAGATATATGTATGTATATATAAGCAATTTTTATAGTTTATTTTATTAATTTGATACATAATTGTGGATAAGAAAGTATTTTCCTGTACACAGACATTTTTGTCAAATCAGGAAATTTACGGATATTATAGCATGTGATCAACAAGTTTGCCGTGGATGTCACAACGCGTGCCCTTGCTGTCATAATATGTCGTATATTGCGTTCAGATTTCAGTAACAGATTTCAGTAGGAAACACAACCTCTCAATGCGAAGCGACTTGTGGGATTGCCGGCATAAAACACCTTCTTAAAGGAAACAAATCAGAACATATATTCATTACTGCAAAACTAATAACTATATTAGGGTTAGAAGAAGAAGAAGAAGAAAGAAGAAGAAATGGCACCCGCATTCTGAAGACAACATCAGAGTTTTCTTCTTACACGATTGGCAACATTTTGTAAAACCCATGGTAAGTCGTTTTCCTTCTTAAATTTATCAAATCATTAATAACTGTTTTGAAGAAAGGTGGGGCCACCAAGAAATCTAGAGGTTTCAAATCACACGATCTTGGAAGATATCTGTAGGGAGTATTTCTGCTAATTATTCGATCTTGCCTAACTCTACAGAGAGATTTTTTTGTGAAATAGCCTGTACAGTAAGGCTAACATTTTAAATTTACCTAAACAGCTCCTACAACCCCTACTTGTGTATATAACATTAATAAATACAATAGCTTGTGAATTTTTAAGTGTAAAATATAAGAATTACATGTTTAAGCACTTCTAGAAAAGTCTAACGCAAGGTCTTCCTTCTAAACCCCCTCTATTAAATGCCTAAATAATTTAGGGTACGTGCTTGTAAACGTCAGTACTTAGTTTTGCAAACAACACGTGTTCTCTATGTGTGCGTATAATCATATATTATCTGCATATAAAGAATAAATGATCAATTTTGCTGTATCTAGAGAATGAATTTTCCTAAATACAGTTATCATAATGCCAAGTAAATAGCAACAAAATATTTATTATAAAACGAGAAAGGCATAAACGTTAATAATGTCACGTCACTCATGCATCGCCGGGTATATTAATAACTAAGTAAAATTTTCAGAATCAATGAGGCTTATCGTTGAGATGATGTACTTGCACTTATTTAAAATAACCATAGATTAGTAGCACATTACAGCATTAGCGTTTTAAAGAGGCGATAGGACGATTTGTTACGCTGGTAATAACAAGCGATGGTAGCGAATATACATAACATGAATTACGTCTCATATACAAGGTGCTTCTTTAATAAAAGCAAAAAATGGTATCTGAATTGCTGGATTAAACTTATGGAAATTATTACCCAAAAACGCTTGTAACACTTAAGAAAAACGGAAGAGTAATGCTTATTATAACATGGTGTCAGCAATAGATGACGTTTAGAAGGAATCTATTTACATTCTAATAAACGAATAAAACAGGAAGGAAATTGTAAAAGCAAAGGGAAGTTGAGGAATACAGTTCTCCTTCTTGCATAAAGAAATAGTTTCAAGCAATAATTACATGATTAAAATGTACAAGGTTGCACTAGACTTCTACGCTGAACGTATAATAGGGCTCAATTCCCAATACATCGAATTTTTTCCGGACGTTATCCCTCACAAAGCAATGGCAAATCAGCGAGGTATTCTGTCTAGTAAATCTTTTCTGGAGTAGTAGTGTTCACACCTTCTGTGCTTCGAAGCCCACGTTAAGCTGTAGGTCCTCTAAGTCGGTGTTACTTTAAAACGATAACATAGGCATAAGAGATCAAGATAGTCACGTGTCGTCAAAGCAAAGCACTCGAAGAAGTAAAAATTACTTTATATGCCGAATCCGTAATTCCTGTCTCCCTGAATGTACTCCACTTTATGTTACATAAAATCCTCAACAGCTTCACAAAAAAGATAGGTAAACACTCAAAGCGGCATGCAACCAAGCGCTGCTGCACCATCGCCAAAAACAACAACATATTGCGTACAGTTGTTTCAAAAGAAACTTCAACAAATTGTAAGTATCTTACCTGGACTCTGCACTCTAAAGGAGCACATGCACTGGAGGGGACTAGCAAACAGTAGCAACCGTCGCGGATACAAAGCGGATGGCGACACTGCAGAGCAACATCTAAAATTTCTTTTTCGTGCGACGGTCGATTTTACCAGTCTACTACTTTTTGTCATTTACTTATTTAAACCGAACAATATGAAATTGTTTAACAGCATAAATTTGTGAGTAACTAAGAAGCAAGTTACTTCGAAGGTTAATTGTTGACGATCACATTTTGATGGGTTCCTTCTATTTGTTCTACTAATCGCAAAAATAATTGTATAATAGTGAACCTGTGACGTGGTATTCTAGAACCTACACACCAATAGCTCGCTGGTACTCACCGGAAGGGTAGGGACTGCCATCACACCAGCTTGTATACTGAATGATGATATATACCTGGGGCCCGCCACACCGGCTCCAATGTCCTTCCCGCAGTAGCAGATTCAAACTTTCATACATCGAAAAGTAGACCATCTCCCGATTTAAGCCTTAAGATAACGTCATTAGTTTCAGAGCTAAGCTTATAAAAAACCCTTTTCTTAGAAGTGTTGCATGATGTCCGCCTCCCACTTTCTCGCCTACGCTTATTGGTTACTGAAGTGGCCGATCCGCCGAAGAGAGACCCCTGGTCTAAGTGAACCTGAGATTTCTTACACTCTCTTTTAATTCAGAATCCAGTGTCTTCAGTAACCAGAAGTGCCTTACTCTGAGACTTTTTTTACAGGCGCTGTTTTTTTTCTGGCAGCGTTAACAATACCACGTACGAGCTGATTAAACATTTTATGAGGGACTGATCTGTTGGGAAATTGCTCTCGGAATTGGTTAATGCAAGAATGATAGGAATACTGCTAAATACGTTTACTCCAGGTTCCCTAAACTCTATCAATAAGGGTTCTTCACGGCAAAAAAAAAAATTAACATCACCTTGCATGCAGCAGGTTGTGCTTTAAAATTCTTCGATGATGGTGAAGTTGAATATTTCCACTGCATCGACGATAACCTACTGGATGGATAGTAGTAATGGCACCAAGTTCCGTCACTAGCAACTATTGACAGAAGAAAGTAATCATTTTGTCTATAATCTGTGAGGTGTTGCAGAGATAAGCCCATTCGCAAGCAGTTTTGTTCATTAGACAAGAGATGAGGAATCCATTACGAACAAACTTTGCTGTAACCCAGATTACGAACAATACTATGGACAGATCCTATACTCTCACCAACAATTTCTAATATTTCTGCAATTGAAATTTGACGATTTTCTCTAATATGGTCTTCCACAGATGCCATATTGTTTTGTGTTAATGCAGTACACCGTGCACCTGGTCGTGGCTCATCCACAGTCCCCTCTTTTCCATTCTTAAACTTGCGGCGCCATTCCTACAGGGTCGGGTACGCAATACATGCATTTCTATATACTGCTAGCATTCCCGTATGAATCTGCAATGGCTGCACACCCTTAGCGCATAAAACTTGTAAGACCGCACGCTGATCAAACTTGGACGAATTTTCAACAACAAACACCAGAAACTTATTTACGTATTGCTTACAAACACTACTAACGTTAACGAATGTCATTTGAATGATTGCATTTTTTTCAAGACTAAGTTAATGACAGATGGGTTTCCGTAGAACAAGCCTTGTATATAATAATAATAATATATACAGGGTGTTCATTTGAAAACCTCCCACCCTCATATGTCGGTGCACAAGGCTTTCTGAAAAAATCGCCGAGACACGTCAACAGTATTAGCGAGGGGGACATATTTTTCCATAATAGTGAGATAACACGTTTCATCCCCTTACCACCCAGAGCCACCCCCTTAAACATTTTAAATTGTGCACCGAGATATTGGGGGTGGGACGTTTTCAAATGAACACCCTGTATAATATAATAATAATAATTGTTGATAATAATAATGGTAAATCGCGGTCATGTGTCTTTCAATCATTTTGGATCACGCTATAGTATAGGATCACAATACAATTTCACGAAATGAATTCTATGACTATAGAGGAAAAACTTGTGGACTTGTTTGGCTGCAGTAATTTTTGTACATTAGCTGAAGTAGTGTGAACAACATGATCTGCAAATATTGGCTATATAAACATTTGTATCAAATTCCTCTTGCTAAAATGTCGACAATATAATCAGTACCTACAACAGGTGTTGTTCTGCTCGAGTTAATCTTCGCAGGGGCAAATTTATTAAAATAAATAAATTGAGTTGTAATATTACAAATACCTCACACAAATATGATGTTTATATGATACGTTTAGGTAGAGAGCACCATTTTTTCCTTCTTAAGTTGGCAACCAAGTAACCTTAAAATAGCATTTACAGTGATACAGGTAAGCTACTTAGATATTCATTATGAGCAATCTCAACGGTGTAAACTGGAGTATGTACCTAGCGTATTCGATAAATGCATAATGATATCGTCCGATCTCAAACAATATTTGAAAACTTGAAACATTTTTTATACTGTGCGGTCCATAAGTAACGGATAAATTCATTTTCTACGTAATTTGCAATTTATAAGTCGATTTTTAATTCTAAAATGACATTTTTTAAGCATAATTTTATACCTCCCCCTTCAACCCCCATGGTGTGACAGCACCCCTTTAAAATTTTTAAATGGAACGAGGGTGCGTGTAATAGCTCCTTTGAAAGGGTTTTTAATTCTCTATCCAGCAATATAAGATTTTTTGAATTTCTTTAAATTTTTTATTAAAAAATATTACATTTTTAATGTCACTAAGTAAACAAAAGAACGTGAAACATTTTAAATCAAATGTTCAAACTGGGCGCCCGTTGTTTCTTAACAATAATGGAGGCGTTGCTGAAATTCTTTTAAAACATTTTGTATGGTTTCCGGGGTGATTTGATTAATTTCATAGTTTAGGATATATTTGATTGTATACATTTCAAATATATTTTAAAATTTTCCAATTTAATTTTCTTGATAGCGAATATACAAAATTCAAAAAACCTTATATTGCTGGATAGAGAATTAAAAACCCTTTCAAATGAGACATCACGCCACCCTCGTTCCATTTAAAAATTTTAAAGGGGTTGCTGTCACTCCAAGGGGGTTGAAGAAGGAGGTATAAAATTATGTTTAAAAAATGTTATTTTAGAATTAAAAATCGACATGTTTCAGGATTTTACTCATAAATTGTAAATCACGTAGAAAATGAATTTATCCATTACTTATGGACCGCACTGTATGTTGTTCAAATAGGATTCTAATAGATTAGTAGCTCTAAATCATCAAAACATAGGTTATAAATGATTTGTAGCACCTAAAACAATTAGTCTTCTAGTTACAGACAGTATAATTGTAGTTTCGTGGGAGGTAGACCTATTTCTTTTAGCTTCTGGCTTTTTCTAGTCCTTTTTTTAAACTAAATGTTGAGAATTAATACATTCAGGAAATTTCTTCTTCTATCAATTACGAACAGTAAATACATAATATTCGTGATCAGGAAAATTGAAGCATCGTCTAAAATTAGATTTTTGTGTTTTAGATATATTTGCTTTTTCCCATATAAATTATTTAGGCAACATATATTTTATTTGATATAGTTATAAAATGATATATTAGCCATCTAGGCAGAAATCACAATATGAACTCGGTTTTTAAACCTATAAAATTCATGAATTATATTTTATAAATATATGAACATGTAAGCAGCTCATTTACCATAACTAATGTTTTTGTGAACAGAGACGAATAGTCGACCGCAATCTGTTTGATGATCAGCATGTGTATCCTTTATTAACTATTGTGCAAGTTTAAGTCATTTATCTGAAGAAGATGCGTGTGTTCGAGTTACGACGGCGCCAAATATCAGTATGGGAATACAGAGACACGATTTGTTGAGATGGAGCGAACCCATAGTCGATCGTTTCACGAAAGGTTGGTGGTCTCATATTTCAGAATGTTCAGACATGATGGGTCACCTAAATGTTCGAGTTGATGATATATTTTTTACAAGTAAACTAAGAATAGTATGGCAGATTATTACCATTTGTTTGTGTTGCATAAGCACCGAAACAAAACTTGTATTTTAGATACTATTATACTTTCGATTCTTCTTCTTGTTCCGTAATAGATTTACATAATAGCTAACATGTAGAAACATTTTTTTATATTTATACTAACCTGAACACATTTCAAGTGCCTTGGAGGTCTTATTAATTGCCAATCAATATTGACAACATACATATTTGTAAGATTTAAAATTTTCAAAAAAATTTATAATACAGCATTGTCCTTGACAGGGAAATGCTATTTCAATTAAAATCACAGAAACCTAGGCATCAATTATTCATTATTGTTAAAGGTTAAACTTAAAGTAGAAGATTCATCAACAGCCTTTCCGTCCCACTGCTGGGCATCGGCCTCTTCTCTGCCACGTGCTTCTCCTCAGCGCTAAGGTAGAAACAAGGGGGACCTACAGTTTAACGTCGAATCCGAACGACAGAAATTCCGAAGGTTTTTAGCATTAAGATCCCACGGTTGCAAGACGAATTGGGAAATTGTGTGTGGTGGGTTGCAGACAAGATTTTTATAAATCTGCATAGAAGATTATGAGAACAAAAAATATTCATTCATTTACGTCACAATCATATATACCTTTACTGACGCAGATTCAACCATCTTTAAAACTAGTTATTTGTAATATTAAATTATTCACTTACTTTGTATTGTTTATTTTTAAACAAAATACTACTTTTTTAAAGAACCTGAGGATCTGTACAAAGAAGAACAACAGCCCTTAACAGCAAATTTTTTGCATTGGTTTCATTAAATCGACTTCAGTAGTATTTTAGGTATATTGCTGTGTTATCGTATCCCTAATTGATTAATTAAGCTTAAAATTTATTCTTAAAGTATTAATATTGGAGTTAGTCTCGGTTAGTTTTTAGGGGAATAGCAGTGGCTACAGTATAAGACATAAATTGTGTTTGTATACCAGGTGAGTTAAAATTTAATTGGTGTGTATGTATTTGTAAACATTAATTCGATTAACGACAACAGAATATCATGTTTATTCAAGTCAATGCAGAAAAAATCATCAGTAGTCTTGTTAAGTTTGTTTCCTTATTACGTCACTTATAGACAATTTTAAGTTACTTTTGTTTTATTTTGTTACTGGTATTTTTGAAGTTGAAGATCAAAGAACCCAAAATGTATTTTACAGGATATACCCTGAGATAAAAGTGAAGTTCTTGCTAGTATAAATCGCCCAACTTTGATTAATAATTTGTTGGAACACGTTCGGAATAAAAGTAAAGAAGTGAACTATAATTTATCGAATAAGAATATATTATATCAAGTATTTTTGGCACAACTAATGTAGGGTCATTTACAAAAGCTAATTTTTTATTAATTGGGGATATCATAGAAATAACTTTTGGCGCCCAATATGGGACCAAATAAAAATGCATTGATTTATTAAGAGTGTATCACATAGCAATATACCGTGATATTTAAAATCGCATAAGGTAGCATTAGTTCTTCTTAAATTGTAACGGTGTGCCCGCTTACTCTTATTGGGCCACTCGTTATATTATTTATGTTGCTCGGGTACGCTCGTGAGATGTCCAGAGATCAGTAATAACAGCTTGTGAATAACAATAGGTTTATTAATAATTATTTCTCAATAAATATAAT
>JABXWE010002894.1:0-48874 GCA_014611495.1 Limonius californicus | reverse complement strand
GCTCATGTTCAAACTGCTTTACTATTAAGACAGGCATCGAATATAATTAGTGGTGCAGAAGGCAGGCCTAGAAAACAGTAACTCTAGGTGCACAAAAAACCAAAAATATTTCGTAATTTTTGCACTTTATACAGGGCGATTCTAAACATGTGCAAAAAACTTTAACCACGTATAACTGAGGTTATTTAACCCCTAAATCACCTAGTAATCTTTTAAAATTCGGCAATTGCTTCTTACTTCAATTCACTAAAATGTATATAACGTTGATAGTTCTATCGGATTTTGATAAAGTTTATTGATTTAGAAAGCGGACAGTTCAATCTTAATTAGTCTCGAAAACTGTAGAATTGATTGTGGAAAGTGGATGGAATCTTAACCAGAAGTGAACAATTTATTTTAAAAATGTGTAACTTGGAGCATATCTTGTAAACGAGATCGTTAATAACCAGAATTCTTATTTTTGCAGCTTCTCTGCTTTCCAAAAAAAAAATCCTACAATTTTTTTCGAAAATTTAGAATTTAAATCGTTATTTAACCGAGATTCCAATAGACATGACAATTTTAATATCTACACCTAATTTACACAATGTATACAACACAAACATTTTCACTTATAGGGTCAGATTTTAGCCACTTTTCACACTCAACTGTACATTTTTCTTGAAGCTTTTACTGTTAGCTTTTCAAAACAAGGAAACTTATCACACTTGGACAAGGCACAAAATAGATATTTACGTTTTAGTGAATCGATGTAAAATAAACTTTGGGAGTGCCGTGTGTACGTAACAGTGTCGAATTTTAAGAAGATTACTAGACAATGCCAGTGTTTAAATAACCTCAGCTACACGTGATTAAAGCTTTTTGCACATGTTTAGAATCACCCTGTATTTTTTACAAAGTTATACCGTGAAATTGAACAAACTTTTATCATTATTTAGGTAATACTTACATGAAAGTGTACGAGTAAGATATGCATGCGATCTTACTCGTACAGGAAGGGAAAAAAAGGACTATACACCGGAATTTTTTTTTATATTTTTAATGAAAACGCGAAAAGTCTCGTTACTTGTCCGTGTATGCATAAAGAATTAGATCGTATAACATATTCTTCTCTTAGTTCCGAGAGTAAGAGTGAAAGAAGACAAAGAGGCATATTGGAATAGAATAGACTTTGTACAGATATCGAGAATACATTAGCATGTAATAAATCGTCAGAAGCTAGGAAAACAATTAAAAAAATTAGAAATAATAACAATACCACAGGAACAATACAAATCATACCTCCAAAGCAGTGGATAACGACTCTAATTTATGACAAGAACACAGATATAAATATAAGAAAACAGAAGATATAACGGGAGAAGAAGAGCCAACAACAGAAATCACGAAGAAGACACGCATAAAGCGCTTAGAAAAGCAAAGGACAATAAAGCACCAGGACCAGGAAACATAAGAATTAAATAAATACGGAGGAAAGAAAATTATACAATACTTGAAAAAGATATTCAACAAGATAAAAGAAGCAAACGACATTCCGCAGAAATGGTATCAATCATTCATTACCTCAATTTACAAAAAAGGAGATAAAAAGCTACATATGTACCAACTATAGAGGAATTAGTGTTATACCATCCACGGCTAGAGTATTCTCGAGCGTTATAAAAAGTAAAATAGAAGAAGAAAATATTCAGTTTGGTGAAGAACAAAGTGGTTTCAGAGGAGAAAGATCATGTCTAGACAACAGCCACTACGTTAGGCAGCTTAGAGAAAAAAAATAAGGAAAAACAAATAAGATACACATATATTCTTTATAGATCTCGAAAAGGCCTACGATAGCGTGCCCAGAGGTAAACTATGGCAAGCGATGAGGTAAATGAACATAGAGAGAAATTGATAAATCTTGTAAAGAAAATGTACAAAAACGACCAAAGTAAAATAAAAATAGTAAATAAGACAACAAGGCCTATAAACATATCGAAGGGTCTCAAATAGAGATGCGGTCTATCACCCTTACTTTTTAATATACATATTGAACCAGCACTAGAAATTTGGTATCGCAGCAGGAATGGGGATTAAAATAGAGACACAACCACACTCCACTCTTTACTGTTCGCCGATGACCAGATAATACTAGCACAAGATGAGGAAGACATCGAATACATGCTCAGAAAACTTAAAAGAATTTGAAAGATGCGACAAAAGCTTTGCATGGTTTGCTATGGGGAGAAAATCTCAGTCAAGAAATCAAGAAACGACTTTTTCGCAGCATAGTGGAAAATATTGTACTTTATGGAGCTGAAATGTGGCCGCTATCAACACCACTAGGAATAAAATCAGAACAGTAGAATTGGACTACATGCGAAGGCGTTTACGGGTCACAAGAAGAGATACGCTAAGGAATGAGGAAATCTGGAGAAGAATGGGAATAACCTGCTCGATAACGAGAAACTTGGAAAATCGGGCACTCCAATGGTATGGGCATGTTCGACGAATGACAGATGGCCGAAGAAACTGACCCAATAGTCTCCAAAGGGAAGAAGAAGAGGTAGACCAGCGCTGGGATGGGAGTCATACATAAAAATGGCAAAGGAGGAGAGATTTAAAGGAGAAAGATTGGCAAGATAGAGATCATGGAAACAAAAGACGGCAAACCCGAGGAGGTAAGAGCCGAAGAAGATCGTATAACATCTATACTGTTAAAAATGTAAGTGCTGCTAAATAATGCAACTAAGAGTTATAAAAACTTGCACTTGTCTAAAGTGCAGCAACAATCCTTCTTTTAAATGTACAACTTAAAACAATTGCAATAATTTTTTTGCATGCACAGGTTTTATTTTGTTTTCACCATAAAACATTTTTGCTCCAAGTGAAAAGCAACGTATCGCACAAATAACAACTAGGAAGATGCTTCTTTTTGCAAAACTCGTAAGGATCAAATTGTTTGCCGTATAAATGACGTTCATTGACTTTTGAAAACTGAAAACTAACTACCCTCAGATATACTTTCAAGGGGCTAAAAGCATGCATTAGCACCAACTTGCCCACAGATTTGTGAACGCTTGGTATTTTCAATTACTATAACCTAATGGCGGAAATTTTCAGGCTGCAACTGAAAATTAATTCACAAATTATAAATTCCCTGCCTTATTTTTTGAAATGTAAGCCATTTTCAGTCTTCTCAATGTCTTTTAAACATATTCAATAATTCCCTCAATACTGCAGATTGTCCACTTTGCAAGCAAACAAGCAATTTAAAGAAAAAGGAAACATCTCAAAAAGCAAGTTCAAAATAGAATAACAATTAAAAACCATGCCATGATCACTCCCATCTGCTAACAAGATTTAAACAAAGGCATATTTTTCGTTATAAATCAAGAACTTTTTTTAAGGAATTACAACTTCTAGAATTAAAATCAAATCCAGGGCTTTCGAACGCATGTCGCATTATTTCAAGGTGACTCCCTCCCCTTTATAGGAAGCAATTAAGTCCAAAAAGGTTTGATAAATTGACTTGATTATAACTATTATACCCTTGCAGGTAGCGACCTTACCTGCAACTATTTCAAATGGGAAGCCGTTATGGTGTTTCGTAATGCAATTTTGAGGTTTCAAAACCGGTCTTGTTAGCCCCTAAACCATATATAATATTTTGGGGTTTACAAGGCCGGCCAGGTATATTTTCAAATGTAGGTTAACTATTCCAGAAAAATAAAATTAGGAAATAATTATGGGTCAGCGTTTACCATAAAGAAAATACAAGGACGCATTTCAAATTTAACCAGCCGCATAATTCTTAACCTACTAATTAATCGCGTAATTAGGGGTAAATCACTCGACCGAGGTAATAAATGCCTGCTAGGTGCCATTTGAACACACTTAACGTAAATAATTCAACCGGGAAACAACCAGGCATGGGAAATTCCAACGACATAGAACGGGTCCAAATTTTGAAATATTAAACACGGTGCTAATAAAGTTTTCCTTTAAACAGCGTGAGATTTGTTTTTTCTAAATTCTAGAATTATCTTACCCTTGCTCAAGATAACATTTGATTCCGCAAAACATGTTTACTTCGAAATCCTTACGCTGATATCTTCCTGCAGGCATTCAAAAAGCAAAATATATTTGTAACCAAGGATTGTTTGTCGCGGGCTTAAGGCCAATTTTCTGTTTAATGTTTACAGGAATTGCAGGAAAGCTCAACCTTCCATCGTAAATATAATTTACGCTAACCAAATGTTGTCACGACGCTCACAAGTGAATATTTCAAATGTTTCCGTGATTATTATTAAAATACCCAAAATATTCATGTTTCAGGATGGCTCAAAAACTGTTCCGTCATTGGGGAGTTGCGCCATACCTTTTACTGGTTTTTATTGTAGTTGATTTATCGACAACACTATTTCTTCGACAATTGAGAAGACTACTGGTTAGCCGTTCTAACAAATTGTGCTTCTTCGGAGAAAAAATAAAGTTTACCTAACGATTTAAATATTTTCGATCGTTTTACATATTACATCAAAATGAGAAACTTTCCAACAAATACTTTGCTCGGTACAAAAAAAATACTTACTTATAAAGACGACTAGGGTATATTGTTTGTGGAGCGCGCCTAGGCAAGAAAATCCCTTGGAATGTTCTGCATGTAGCGCAAATGTATAAAAATAAAAGTTTGTACATTTAACACAACATTTCCGTAACATAGCGATCTGTTGATTTGCCTAATCCATCTCGTGGAGAGAAACGCAATGTCGGACACAGTTAGTATTAGTTTATCGAGTTAGATGAGCCCCCTAATTAGTAATTAGGGGCTGCGCCATCGCCGCTGGAAGCAAAACTTGCCGCAACACGCCGCGTTGTTCGCAATACGTTACAGCGTCGTTAGAGAGTGGATTTACGGACCTAATCAGCGGATTCCGTTACCAAGTTAGTGAATTGCTTGCTGATAGGATTTGCCGCCGGTAATTACCGCAGATGCGCCCATTTACCTAAGACTTCCACCGGTGACCGGGCCCCGGTCCGGCGTGGGCCCAATAATTGCGCAATCTCCATGTTCGCGAATTTATTTTCGAGCCATTGTAATTCACCAGCGGATAAATCATTTTCACCTTGTCCACGGGCTGCGAGACGGGCGAATATTGAATAGAATGCGATAAGAATAATTTCATGAGCAGAGTCTAAATCGGGCGAAGGACAAGGGCGAGGGCCCGAACTAAAGCTCCAAGGGGCGACAACGGCGTATTTTTGCGGTCCTCGGGAAAATCGATAGGCGCGTTTATCACGTCTTTTTACCTTGACCTACCAGATCTAACCATGACTCGGTCGTTCTGGCTCTACTACGACTACGAATTTCATTCATCGACAACATGGCTTGATTCATGATGCTTTAATAGTGAACTAAGTGGCGTATTGTTTTTTATTATTGCGAGAAATAAAGAAGGCGGGTAACTTTTGAGAGAAATGGCGTGGAGCAGGGACGACGAGGTTGCCGTAAAAGGAAAAATGTTGGCAATATATTCAGTGAAATGAACTCTGAAGGTTTGGAAGTGCAAAGGGATAGGTCGGTATTTTTTAGACAAATGGTTTCCGCTAAAAGGGTGCGAAGCTCAGAAGAAGATAAAATAACTGGGAGAAAACGATCCTAACATACATCTGAATTTTAAATACTGAAACTTGAATTAAACTCAATTTTTGGAGGTTGTTATGGCAGTATTTTTGTAAAACTTGATCTAATAATTTGAAATAATAAACACGCATATAACAAACCATCATTATCGTGGACAAAATTGTATTTTTCGTTATATTTGGTGCATGCTTAACACAAAACTGTAAAATTAAACACGAAATAAAATGCACATCTCAATTTCAATCTAAGAATTTCAGAAGTTTTATAATCGCTAAGCAACATTTTTCAATTTTTAGCTAACAATCATACAATTTGAAAATTCTATTGAGGTTGCAAAACGAAAGTCTCAACATTTAAATCTTAATTAGTAATTCTCCGATTTCGTAATACAATTTAAATATAATAGTTTTATTATGTAAATTTTAACTAATTTAACCCGGCACATTATCATACATTTTGATCATTCATTTATGGATATTTCATTATATTTTTATCTAACCTACCAAGATTAGTCCAAAAAGATCCTAGGAATATTAAAAAAAAACACTATTCTCATATTCAGTAAATTATGATTTTCTCAAATACTTATAAATATGGACTTTGGCATTCCTTAATCAGAAAGTTTAACCAGTAAGATAAATATAAAGCAGTTGATGCTGTTTTAATACATTTTATGCTGCATTTTCTCGTTAATTAGAATTTTGACTTTACCTATCTAAAACCGAAACTATTATCAGTGTGCTTAAATACACAATCAATTACACGTACACTAAAAAAAATTGTTATGGCAATTAAAAGGGTAAATGAGGCTAATTTTCGGAAAAATTTAAAATATGGAATTTGAAGGTTTTTATATTCAAAAAAAAATTAATAAGGCACATTTTAAGGATAATTATCAGCCATTTCAAGATTTACTATTCGCAAGTTCAACAAAATTTAAAAAACATCGGAAATTCCGAAAAATTAACTAAAACTTTAATATGCACATTTTGAACCCATAAACTGCGGAAAGTTAAAAATTTAAGAATACCTAAATTTTCATTTTTAAATATTTGAAGCGGTAATCTTTAATTTTGAATTCTGATCTAATATTCGCAAGTTATTCTCAATAATAAATTGTAAAATCGTATTGCACTAAAATAAATTACAATTATAATAGAAGATAATTGCAATCCAACAGTTTCTAAATAAATGGCGTGGATAGACGTTTCGAGTTTTCAAGACTTAACTATTGTATAACAATTGCCTGTAGATACAAACAAAAATTGCCGCTAATGATAGTAGGAGGTTTCTTCCGATGTCCTGCTAGCAATTTCCACAAATTTTCTAAGCATTACCGGAATCAAAATACGAGCCTGCTTTTACAATCAGTTTTAGCTACTAAAACAGTTCCCCAAAATATGGCCTTGAAAATGCATTTCATTTAATTAGCACTGTACATCAGTATCAAAACATGTTCCTTTTCTTGTGTTAACGAAACCCCCCCGGTAAGGAGAAGATCCGCCAGTACTCACTAACAAGAATGTGATGAGGGTCCGTAATTCAATCTCATGACAAGTCCAAGCAAAGGCAATTTTCCTCGTAAACATTTATTAATACATCCTCGTCATTGCAAGCATTCCCGAGATATCGACCCTTAATGGTCCAACCAGAAGGTTGCTCTGGTCAGTAACGGTTCTATAAAGTTACATAAGAATGGAACTACTTACAAACGGGCGTTCCGGTTATTTACCAATTTATATTTTGCAATACAAAAAAAACTGAAGCACCTATATCTATGAATCGTAATAATAGCGATACAACATAACGGTTAATAATGATCACATTTGGGAAGGTTTAAAATTACCAGTTGGCCAATGAATGTAAGGCGTACTACAACAGCGCATTTCGTATGTTTACATACTCGGATAAAATATGCCTGAAGGTCAGTCACGGTTAGGGCGAAACAACAATCACGGTTTTTGTAACGCAATCAAGTACTCACCGGCACTTTTCCATGAACTCGAACCCATTTTTCTTCTTGGAGTTGGCATGCACCGGTGAAACGCTGGGTTCGCTAACTGTAGCCGGTGGCGAAGAGGAACCGGTGCTGGAGGACAAGCTTCCGGCCCGGCCGCGACTCTCGTTGGGATTTGGATGGTACGTGTTTATTGCTAGCGAGGGTCTGGAGTTGCGGTTCCGGCGTTTCTTCTTTTTGCCGGTCTCGACCTCCTCGACCCGGCCGAAGATGTTGCTCGTGGGCGGCGGAGGCATCCAGTCGAGATCTTTCTTGAGATGTCCGCGCCCGCACTTGCAGCCGCACGCCTTGAATGCGAGGTCGTAGCCCTTCTTCGTCCAAAGGTTCTGATGCCGCTGGCGCTCGGACCAGGAACGGGCGCGGCCGCAGGTCTTGAGGTAGGCCAGGACCGTCTGCTCCCAGGCGTCGAAACACTCGCGGTGCATAAAGCGTCCGGCGGTGCACGCGTCGTTGTTGCAGGTAACGCGCACCGTGTCCCGGAGATCGTCCAGGGAGATGAGCATGGGGTCGTTGTTGTTGGGGTTCATCTGCTGTTGCTGCACGCGCAGACAATCCCCGGTGGGTACGCAACAACGCGTCACGCCGGCCTCTTCGGGATCGATACCGATGAGGCCTTGAACTTGGCCGTGCTGCCGGCGCGGGGCCATGCCGAGTGGTGTGGTCGGTCGCGGCGGCGGCGTCAGTCCAACGAACTCGTGAGTTTCGGCGGCGGGACTGGGCGCGATTTCGACGGGCCCTGCGTACTTGGGGCTTCACGTAACGGGCTCTCTGTGTTGAAGATGCTGTTGCTGACCTTGGCACGCGCGTCTTCCAGGCAGCTCTCTCGGTAACCTACTGCATGTGGTGTCCGCTGCACGCACAGCCGGGGAAAGTGCTCGGGAGGGGAGTCCCGAAAGCGAAAGGTAGGGGCAGGAGTGGGGACCTTTTCACTTTCCGTTTCCGCGAGCGACGCAAGCGCCGGTTTCGCTCTCGACAGCCCTGACCGGCGTCGTAACTACCACTTTCATTCGGCGTCTGTTACATCATCGATGCAATTTGCAATTAAAAAAAAAGTGCATGTTGATTTTTACCGACGCAATGACGAGAGTGTAGTCACTAGAACTACAAACATAAGTTGCCTACTAGGTCTTTCTTCAACCCTCTATGTAATCATTTAATCAAGTTATTATCGCGATAGCACCCCACAGTAAAAACTCCCGAAAGCTGCATGTGTGCAATAAGATAGCATAAAGGAATTCTATAGAACAGAAGCATAAAGTGTTGCTACATGTTTTTAAATTATGTATACTAGATGTTTCAGGAAAGTTTGAATTCAAAATGATTACTTAGAAATTACCTCTCCTACGGTAATTACGAATACAGATAGCCATTCAATGGTTTACTGTCCTTTATTAACAATAGTATTAATAAAAATAGAGGGATACACTGAATTTACTCTCAGTTAATTTTACAACCGATCTGAGACTAGAAAAAATATAATTCATATAATCATTACATTAATAATAATAATTGTCATTACATTACACAGTAAGCGAACATGTAATGAAATTTTTTGGTTTGTCCTCTTGTAAAATGAATGAGAAATCGGTTATACTTTTCTGAAGATAACGTTCCTAACGTGATACAGAGTGTGTTCGCTAACCGTAAGAAACGTTATTACTCAATTTTCTTAAATACGACACCGTCTATTACATTAGCATTACAAAATCCATTAAATTTGTCCAGAACTTCTCTGGAATTTGTCGTTTGGATTCAACGTTACGTAACGTTAAACTGTAGGTCCCATGTTTTTCTAGCTTAACGCTGAGAAGAAGCACGTGGCAGAGAAGAGGCCGATGAGGCTGTTAACAAATCAATGAACGATATATTACCTATTAGGTTTAAGCGGCCTCTCTCTTCCGTCGAACTTTTTTTAATTGGCTTTTAAATGTAGGAATTGGATTTCTAGATCGCATAATTTGGTGTAGTTGGTAATCACATTTTGGGCCCATATTTTTTTCAAGGTACTCAGGATAGACATCTGATGTTTTTACAAAACGAATTTCAAGATTATTTAGAGAACCTTCCGTTATCTGTAGGTGAAAGAAACTTATGGTTACAACACGATGGCACCCCACCCCACGGTGCAATTGCCGTAACCAATTTTTTAAATGAAAGCTTTTAGTTAAAATTGATATTCTTTCGTTATTCATAAACCAATTAGAAGACGATCGCGGCCAACTCTTGCGATTTTATTATTTGACTTTTCAGGTCTTATTACAATGCGAATCCTAACTTGTTACACATTAATGAAAAAATTATTTGAAAAACCGAAGTTGTACATTTTTGTCAAAAACTAGTAAAACAATTATTATTGTCCCTATGCTGTAGATAAAGTAGAACTAAGAAAGCTGTTTCTTTGACTTTTTCTTGTGTCTCTAATATTACCGAAGATATATTGCTGTGTTATATGAACCTTAATTTAGATAATCTAATAGAAAATTAAGTTATTTAGTTAACTTAAAGCTATTTTATGCTTTAAAAATGAAAAATCAATTGCTAAACCAAGTAGTTCATGTTCAATTAGTGTTTATCATCTCGATTGAATTTGTTTGGGTTGATTTGGTGACTAGCTTCTGAATTCTTTGTTTCGTTTTGCTTGTTCATAGTCGTAATAATTGTATGAAGGTAGTAGAGGTATTTATCGAACTTGACTGTGAGTTTTTCTCCTGGAAAACAATAAGATATGAGATTTTTGTATTATGTTCCTCAACTATCAACTAACATGTAATTTTGGAGGAAATGGACATGTTTTTTTTGTGAATAATATTTGGATTACGTGTGAAGAACCTTTTAATATGTTTTTGATAATCATTAATTGTAATGTTATTAATTTATAGTAATTTATGTTAAAAATAAATATGAATTTTGTTAAAAAAATAATTGATAGGCCATGTGCGGTGTCAAAACATTCCTTTCTAAATAAGGAATATGGCTAAAATTTCAGTTTTGATGTAAGTGATATTATCAAAAAATTATTTAAATATTTAAGATTTGCTTAATTTGGGTTAATTTATTCTGCTTTCCCATTAGTTGAGGAAGTCACATGTTTTTTGTAAAATGTACATATTTTTGTTATATTATGACGTTGCCATGGTTACTTGCCATGAAAATCTCAACGGGAACAGACCCTCGTCTGGCGAGTAAATTAAAATTATAATTTTGTGTGTTTATTATATCCTGTTTGAATAACACTATGTTATTAAGTGTCACGATTCAAATTAGCGATATTTGTATGTATCTGTCTCTGCGTTCGACGTTTAAAACGTCAACAAACATCGAGGTTAGGAATCATCTACAAGTTAAATAAAAGTTTAATATCTGTTAATTATTTAGGAGATATTCGCATCATATTCTGAAACAGCAACTGGAATAGCCATCGAATTTAATTTAAAGTAAACTACAACAAATGAATAACGTCGAATCAACAACAATTTGAAAAGTGAAGCAAGTTTAGGATTAATAATGTAAACAAAATATAAAGGTGTAACATATTTATGAGTTTATTGGTGTATTTGAACATCTAAAGTAATAAGCAGTAAATAATATTTGTGTTAATTACCTTGTGAAACGATTTTATGAATACGAAAATACTCAGTCCAAAGTTTTTCAGGAACTTAGAAAAAAGCAAACAAGTGAGTCCATTCACTCTAGGTGACAAGGTTGCTAGTCCAATATTGCAAAATAGATTTATACCGATTCATGGAAAGTTTTCTTTCGCAAATTTTATAGAACACGTTTTAATAATGCAAATTATTTATCTTGTAAGACACATTTGTAAGTTAATAATATTGTTCATAAAACATTAAGCAGTATACCAAAATGGCAAACCTATATGCAGATTCTGTAATAGTTATTAACTTTAGATATTCATCAAATGGTTTCAGCGATGAAGTTATTATACAGGGTGTTCCAACACCAATAACGCAGCTTGCAATTAGTAATCACCATTTACACCTTCTTGAGTTAGCTTCTAAATTGTGAAGATGCAAACTAAAGGCCAATAAGTTGGAACAGATTTTCTTCATTCGTTACAAACTTAAACAATTTAGTAGCACAAAAACTGGTAGTTTGAGATCCACACAACCTATTATTTTAAAGCTCAATTGATGAGGTATTGAAAAATTTAGAAATATACAGGGTTTCGGCTCTACAAAATATTTATTGGGTTTTTGACTTTTTGCTGGTTTCTTTGGATTTCTGTGGCTTTTCTGCACTTCTCCAAGCGTTGACCGTCCTTTCAGTATTACTATTGTTTATAAAAATTCGTTTTTTCTAAAGTTATTTTGCCTTTCCTGGTTTTATTTTGTTCTTATATTTTTCGCTTCTCAATTTTTTTCTTAAACTTAATGGACGTTTTCAGGTGTTTTACTTTAGGGGCCTCGGTAGAGTAGTGCGGATACACGCTGCCACTCGAGGTCACAGCGATATGTGGCCGATCGGCTGGGGTGTTCGAATCCCGGCTGAGGCAACCGTATTTCATTTAATTAAGTTTAGGGTGCATGTTGCATGAATGTTTAGTGTGTAAGGGACGCCCTGAAATAATGCGAAAGCGACTCGGGGGTGGGTGGGGGGGTGTAGGATAGTATGAATGAATGAGAAAAGAAAGGTGTTTAACTTTGGTTGAATGTTTTAAGCTGTATTGGTTTGTGAGTGTCTATTGGTTCCATTTGATTTTTTAACTTACCCGCTAAATTGTTTCGGATTTTGTTTTATTTTTTGATTTGACTTTAGTTTCTGATTGTTTGTACTGGCCTTGATTTTTGCTATAGTTTCTTTAAATTCTGTAGGTTTTCTAGTGGTTCTCTTGGATCTTTTAGGTTTTCTCAATTTGGTCTTTTTTTAGAGGTTACTGTAAATGTTCCTCGCTTTTGTTGCTTTCTCAGAATTTTATGTTTTCTATGTATTTTTTGGGTCCCCTGCAGGCTTTTATTGTTTAATGGGTTTCTGTTTGTTTGAGTTTTTAGGGTGTCCTTGCATTTTATTGAGATTTATTACTATTTTAATTTCTTCTCGTTCTGTTTACGAAGTCTTCAGTATTTTTGCGGTTTTTCTAAACTTCTTTCTGTCAACTGTTACTTCATCAATTTTTAATGTATGACAAGGGCACACCTATATGTGAATGTGGGTTTTAATACTTGGGTAAAATTAAAAGAATCATTTAAAATTATTCTTAGTATAATTCTTCTATGTCTATACTGCTTCAAATTATAAATGGCAAGCCAACCTTGTTTGCCGTAAAAACAAATTATCCATATAGTAAAAAAAAACAACACAAATCAGAAAACAGCGTTTATTAGGCATAAATATTCAGATTTTATATAACAGATTACAAAACAATTTTGTCTTAAAAATCCCATATAGCTTGGCAATTTTGTAGATTACTGATTTACTCTTTTTAGATTTGGTTTAAATAATTGAAGACACTATTATGTTAGTCCCTGCCTTGCCTTTTTCATTTATACTTCTGCAGAAAAATCTCGTAAGAAGTAAATCATTCTAAGAAGAAGAAGTTCAAAATTAAAGATTCGAAAATCTAGAAAACTTAAGGAAAGGGATAGATAGGACCCTTCAGCTCTTAGTACTTGTGAATGGTAACCACAAATTTGCCAACCTATTTGAGAAAACTATAGGAACTACAGCTCTGAGGTGATTTGGTCCCACTATATCTTAGTGAACGGTATATATTAATTCGGTGGTTTCCGATGCTGCATTTAATATAAAAGGCAGTTTGATTATGAAAAATAAATAAATCAATATGGTTTCATAACTTAACTAACATCGAAGCAGACCATGGCGTATAAATTAGAGTTTGGGTGGAAGTCAAGTAACAACTTATTATTAGCTCATTAACTTACGCTATTTCCATCTTTCCCACGAATATTAGACAATGTGGAATTGCAAATTTAAATTTTTTAAATCTTGTGAAATTATTGTTAATTCTTTGTTGAATTCAAAATTATCGAATCCTCTTGCAACAAAAATTCAACAAGCAAGTAATGGCTGTGACGAGGATGAAAAGGTTTAAATAGAAGTTAGTAAATTTAGAATTATCTTCAAATACACGTAAGTAATTTGTTTTCTTGTATCTCTATAATTAAAGATATGCTAACTACGTACTTAGAAATAAGAATTTTGAGTCCAACAGATATTTTTTAATAATCCGTTTGATGCAGCCAGTATCCGACGATGGATATCCATGAGAAGGTAGCATTAGGTAGTTTTTAGTTTCAACGAGTAAATTTGTTTTTTCTTAAATTCACTTGCACACGGCACTATTCAAATCATTGCCTGGTTCCTGGAATGAGGAATAATCCCTATCATGCCACTGCGTTGTCCCCCCTCCCCTCTCAAAACAATGCTGACCAAGCCATTTCAGCTTGACCCTCCACGCCCTATTTCTGGTAGTGTCCATGGTGATGAAAAGAGCATTTACGTTGCCTTTCAGAGCGTTTCATGCTACCTAAATATCTTGATAAAATTAAAGTTCTATCTTTATTTAATTAATTTGTTCCGTTTCATCCTAAGACAAAAAAGCCTACAGAGATTCCTTCTAAGCATACTTTCTTTCATTGTTTATATACATATTACAATTACAAACACTTAACAGTGATTACAAAGTGCAAGTACAGACACGCATACTTATTTGATTTAAAAGTTTTTGCGATTGTAGATAAATCGTGTAATTGCTTTTCAAGTGATAGAGACACATTAGCATTTGTACTAAACTGCTTTTATCAAAGAATAAAACGTGGTAGTCAACATTGTATAAACCAGAACCGTACCTTTAAATTACAAGTTAATGTGGGTGCTAAAACGATTACTAGAGCTAGGATTGTTAGGCAAAATAAAGTCTCGAAAAAGGCAGGCAAAAAGGCAAAAAAAGATTTAAAAAAGTATGACGCCTACAAATAATTTCCAAAGGAAATTCCTGTAAATTAGATAAGTAATTCGGAACCTCAATCGAAGATGGGCGGTTCTCAAATAAAGTCAAAAAAAAATAAGGTAATTAACTACTCGTTAATCTCCTGGAAAGGGCGCCACCAGCTTGAAAGATTACGCTAATATTAATCCAGATGTAGATTTAATAAGCTGGACCTCAGATTCTCCACTTACCTAATTACTTCGTCGCTACAAAATTATCAAAGATAGGGTAACAATAAATAATAAGACCAATTGCAACAACGGTAATTTAATGAAGCAAAAAGACACCAATAAAAGTAATTTCCCCAGTAACATATGCAATAACTGTGCTAAAATGCACTGGAACCCTGTATAAGTACACACTACCCGTACAATTCACTTAATATAGAATTAAATAAAATTTAAATAAATGAGCAAGGTAAAAATACTGCGTTTGTAAATAAATAACCACGTTTATGACACAAATAACACCCTAATCGTTGAAAGTACTTTCAATTGATATAAGCGCTCTGTAAACACAAGATATCCTAGATACAAATCCGAATAAACGCAATATTACAGCTCAAGATGACGTACCCTGTATATATTAAGTGATAATTATGATAATATGTACGAAATACGTAACACGCTAAAGTATGGTAATCTTAAGCTACATAAGTGATTCGCACACACATTGAACAATTTGAAATTAAATTTCATAACTCGACAACAACGCAAAACAAACAACGAGCAATTAACTCGAATCCAAAATTAACTACAGTAAATGAATATAAATCACTTTCCTGAATGCTAGAAGCACGACGTTCTTGGGAATTTGGCGTGACTGCTTGGACACGTGTTCCCGCTTGCCAGGTGACGATGTGAACCAGAAAATGCTTTTCTCACCCAGATTCAGCAATACAGGAAGGAAATAACTCTTGGGTAAATCTTACTACCCCCAATTTGTTGTCTAAATAACGTAAATAAAGAATGTGTTAGGCTAGCATGTTCAAATAAAGATGGATGACTTACCAATCGAAAATAAATCCGATTGACGGAACAAAAGATCGAACGAAGATCACAAATCGGTCAAGGACCTACACCGAAAATCCACAATTCACAACGGAATACGATGTATACAAGGATTCACTCCATAAATCGAGAAGAACTCTCAAGTAAAATATACTTAAACGGAGCAATCTATATCGACGTTCAATCAATTCTAAAGATCACAGGAAGATGATCACCGGCAGTGAAAGTTTTCTAAGAATCCTCTCGCGCAGCTAGGAACGCGCAAACTCCATCAATCAAAAGCGAGCCAGCGAAATAAGCGTCAGGGAGGTCTACACATGCGCCACCAATTATTCGTAAATAAAGAAACATGGGTTGCAAACCAAACAGGCGCCAAAAATACCGTTACAGCATTATGTGATGAAATGGGTCTATCCGTATATCTTCGTGCATATTGTCGTCCTGCTATGTCTGCCACCCCTCTGCGTTCTCCCAAAATCGACATCATATCTATTTTCTCGGTATTATAATACATTGAAACTGATTGTTTTTACCACAGGAATCCATACAAATCAACAACATTATACAGAAGTTTGTAAAATTTTGACAGAACAGTAGTTGACATTTGCCGGTCCAATGGACTCTTAACGTAAATATTTAATATATTTTATAGCTAAAAAGAAAAGTTAACCATGCCTTTCGTGCACAGGTGTAGCCTACCTACTTGTTACAAGATAAAATGGATACCACCTCGCTAGCTATTGAAGTTACGTTTCTGTAATTTTTTATTACTTTTAAACAATTCTGTTTGTAGCTTCTCAGTGCTATGGATTTGTATTGTAAAACGCATTTTTAATTTTCTATTTCTTGAACACTAGTAATTTATTGTGTTTTTAAGTTGTACGCAAGATAATTAAATTAATTAGGAAATGTTTTGTTCCTTAACAGTACCGCTAAAATAGTGGTTCGTTATATTCATAGCGTTTACTTCTCTCAATCGTTATTTTCCGTGGAAATTTTTTGATCTTTTCGTTGTTTACTTACATAATTTTATTCATTATTATAACAGTTTAACTCTCTAATATCTTAACCATTTTCAGAAAACGTGTATATAATTTCAAAAACATGTAGGTAATTAACATGAATTTATTCTAATGAATAAAACACATTTTTTTAAGTTAATCTATAGTTCGAAAATTACTAATGTTTACCACGCAGCCTACACCTTCCATCACACTTAATCTGAAGTCGTGTAAAGTGTAACATTCAGAAAAGGCTACAAAAGTCACTCAACAACTTAATGTCCTGAAGCAAGTAATAAGAAAGGGTTTTATACGTTCTGAACGATATTAACTTATAAAAAAAGTGTCTTCACTCACTTTAGAATTACGACTTGAGGAGTTTATTGAAGTAACTCGAAGTTGTATATCAACTAAACTAATTCTGTAATAACCTTAACTAAAGACTTTCCTGTAGTAGTTTTTAAAATTCATCAACATTACATTTTGTCATTAAAAATGCGACCGCTATAAATGTAACAGTATTTAATATACCCTTCGCCGTCCTCAAGTGGTATTTTGTTTGCATACTTTCCAAGAACAAAGTGGGTTCATTATAATTAATTTATGCATTTCTTGCAACTTGGCTTTTAGCAATTTATTCTCGGCAAAGAATGTACACTGATAAATTTAACGTTCTTTTGCTCCTCTTTAACCTTCGCGCAATTTTTCATTCTTTCTTAAGAAAGGCGGACGTAATCTACTTGCATTTAACTGGGAACCTTATTGAGTGTAGTTTTTGTGAAATTGTAGTATTAACAGAGATGGGAAAAACTTTGATGTTTGTGATAGGTGTTTCTTAGGTAAAAGTTTAACAGTTAGCCATTGTCGAACAATTGGTCAAACAATTGCTTATTTCTTGTCATAACTCGCCTTCAACTATCCTGGAAGAAATGTCAAATTTTGGAGATATGTTCCTTGACCAATTTTAAGCAAACCAAGTTCTATAATTAACGTCTTTAATTTAATAACATTCATAAATTTACAAGAATAACTAAATAAGCTACAATAATTATTCTAAATCACCACCCGCAACTTTAATACACAGTAGGACACGGTGATATATTGAGATTCTCGCATTCTCTAGTAGTTGAGGATTATAACGAATTTCAGCTGCAGCATTAATAAATCTCTGAAATAATTTGTGTCTATTATCGGCATTCTATGCGCAGGTAAGCGTTTGGATGTGGTCCCAAAGGTAATAATCCAGTGGGGTTAAGTCTGTGGTAGCCTCAAAGTAGGACATTTTGGCGCCGTTTTGGAGCTGCCGCTTTGGTGCTGCCGTTTTGGCGTCGATTGATTTGACGCCGAGACATTTGGGTGCCCTATTTTATTATTATTGCACACTTTTATTTAGTTTCACTTGTTTGTTTCTACGTATACATGTATGTATACTAGGGTCAACTCCCCGGTTGGGAAACAATCCCAAGATACCCATTTAAGGTGATACTGTTGTAGAATATTTTTATATTATAGAAAACACATGTACGACAAAACCAAGGAAATATTACCTAACTAATCGGAAAAAAAAGTACATTTTAATACACTTTAACCATGAAACGGATAACGGCTCAGACTCAGGAGTAATTTTCAACCGTGTAGAAAAAACCACGAATAGAATAATTAGTGAGGCAGGCATATATCTACTCACTTTGTACCTTTCGCATGCCTAAAGTATTACCTGGGCAATCCAATAAATATTTAATTAATCTTAATCTGCCCATAAAATTAATAAGGCAAACGTAATTATCATGTGCGATTTCAAATCTGGTTGCATTTCAATTGAACTTTCGATTAAATTATAATTTAAAAATTTTACTCTAACTTTTAACAATTTTTGATAACGAGCTTTTATTAATATTGACTAGGAGTTGGTTTTCAACTGAAACTTGAGCACCCAAATGTCTTGACGCTAGAACGGCAGCGCCAAAACGGCGACGCTCAAATAATGTCACGTACCGTGCTGGCCTAGCATGTTGTCCTCCTCGGCCGATCCAATGGCTTGGATAAGTGTAATTGACGAAAACGGACACAATGCGGTGAAAATACGGCGGTGCTCCGTCTTGTTGTATTTAATTGCTTTTGAATTTGCTGGTTTCCAATGATATTACACTATGCCTTCACATAAAATCTCTGTTGAGATGGCTTTTGTTTTCAACTTTAGTATACGGTAACTATTAGGAGCTCATACATTATTCTTACTATTGGTAATGCCTATACGAGTAGAAGTCGACTCATGGGTAAATAAAATGCTTCTAGGAAAATCGGGATTATAATACCCATCGGCAAAAATTTTACCGCACACAATAATTATCCAGTATAAGATTTTGAACTGTTTGTAAATGAAGAGCATACAAACGCTCATCATGCAATGTATTCCACACATAGTGTCAGGTCATTCAAAACATGTAGAAAGACTTCTCAAACAGGCACCCTGTCGATTCGGTAGTAGATTAAGGTGTGGCAACACTGACGATATTCCCCGCAGCTCTTCAATTAGCATTTTTAAAAACTATAGCCGAAGTGAAAATCCGCATAATCTTCATTTGTAAACTTTAAAGGATGATTAAGAACTACAAATCAAAAGTTTAATTAAGTGATAACTGACAGTAACAATCCATGACAATGTTTCGCAAATCCCCTCTTATTTATAAATGTTCATGTATTTTTCTTTAACGAGCCATAACTTATTTACGTTTTATAATCGGTCATGTATTATTATAACTAATTTTGCTTAAAATTACTACAAGGAACGCATCTGTAAAGTTTGGCGGATTCTTCATCGGACACTCTACATAATAGGGAACTTTAATGAAAGTCTATCGGTTATGTAAAATATTGTTAAAAAAGAAATACTTTCAACAATAACAAATTTCAAAAAACTATTTGTATTAGCTACCATTATTATTAAAACTGTTGTAATAATGTTTTAATTTGTCATGGTCCCAAGAACGCAAGTTTGTCGTACCGTACCTCGGGGTAGTAAGATGCGGTTTGTATGACTGATTACTTTTCTAATAATATATCTTTACTTGTTTTCATTGTTCGAACAATGAAAGTTGAAACTTATTATTAATTTAATCCTATGGCAAATGGAGACTGGGACTCCACAGACCACACAGAAATTTAGAACATTTTGCTGACTCCTGGAGTTATTCGAACCGGCAAATGTTTGGACGGTTACTACCAAAGTCTCACTCTCTTACTACTGAGCCACCCCACTCTCTATATATAATGATAATGTTTCAGCTTTTTTTTAAATATCCCTTTATAACAGTAAATTACAAACGTGATAAACTGTATTCATCAAGATTTTACAATTTCAACAAAACCTAGCCGCGGTTTATTGATTGAAGTGAAGCGGAACCTATTAATCCAATTATAATAAGAATAAGAAGAAATTTCAAACTACACAAATAATATTTGTCGATGAGAACAAGAATAAAGTTCAGATGAAAGAAAGTGAACATTTTTGAGTATTGTAAACCTCACCCTGCGTAAATGTTGCCTCATCTGTCCGTAATATATTCACAATTATATTCTGATTATCCTGATGTTCGTTTACTAGTCATTGACAGTACCTAACTGGTGCATTATAATCAAGTGGTAATAGATGTGTCACTTTCGTTTTTCAAAAAGAATATAGGCCGTTGTCTTTAATATTCTTTGTGCTGTGTCGCCTTTGGTATATCTACAATCCGAAAAATACCTCGTACGCTTCAATTAAATCTAACACATTTTTTTCAATATTGGGCTGTCTTACCATAAATGAACGACCCCAACCACCTCTTTTTAGACATTTCTTCTGTATCGTAGTCGTTAGTCAGTTCGTTTAATAACTGTGTAGTTTGGATGTCTTCTATTTGGATAGCGTTCAGTATATAGCCTGCCGCATTGCAATTACCACCAACCTCTCCAAGAATCTAAATCATGTCAAACTATACTCAGCAAATGTATATTGCATTAATTACAGTGAAATGGAATTTATGAAAAGTAACAAAAATATATTTTTGATAACTGTAAAATACGGAATAACAGTGACGAATTAACTAGAAATTACTATCAGCCTTGCTTAGATTTGGCTTGATGCCATACCTAAATCTCGCGTTTTCAATAATATCTTAAGGCCCCCATTCATTTGCAATTTTCCGGCCGGCCGTAGACTGTCCAACCGAACTGACGTTCACATCTCACGGCGGTCACACACTATACAGATCGCAACCACAGTTCTTGTCTTACGATTACATCTGCAGATTCAATATCTGCAGTCCACCTAAAAAATACGCATTTACTTACAGTTTTCCGGCAGGCCGCAGACTGTCCTACCGAACTGACGTTCGCATCTCACGCCGGTCACACATTATACAGATCGCAACCACAGTTCTTGTCTTACGACCAGATCTGCAGATTCAGTATCTGTAGTCCATTTAAAGTGTACCCACAGACCAGTTAGTTTTATTAATAGGCATTTTATTGTGTGTATAAAAATATGGCATCTAATAATAAAAAGGAACTTGCAGCGTTTTTAATTATATTGTTATTAGTACCAAGAGCGAAGAAGAGATTTTGGATTAAAGATTGGCTTTTAGAACGACAAAGCTTGTCGCATATGCAACTTGTAAAAAAATTAAGAAAGTCAGGTACAAAAGATTTACAAAATTACCTACGCATGAATGGAGAATGTTTTGGAATCCTTCTTAATTTAGTAAAACCTTACATCACTAAGAAAAACACAAGAATGAGAAGAGCAATTAGTGCTGAAGAGAGACTCATTGCAACATTACGTTTTTTAACCACTGGTCGAAGCCTGGGTGTAAAATCTGCAATTTAAACGGATGCGTAAGTCCTTTTTACTGTTAATGTCTCGAATTTATAGATGAAGAACTACTTTCATCGATATCTATTAATTTAGCTTTGTTGATAAAGATGCAAATTTCAAAATACAAGAAGCTCGTGTGAAGAAACTAGCCTTGAAGCCTTCGAGACATCGACCAACCGCAGAATACGCCGCATGTCATGGACAGGGTTCACAATGTCGCCCTAAGAAGAACTAACCTTAGTGAACGAGAACTCTTTACAGCAATGAAGAAAAGAAAACTGAGTACCTTAGTCATATACTTACAGCTGATTGATGTCAATTCAGGACGAATAGAGGTGAGGAAAGGAACTGATCGAAAACGCGTATCATGCATAAGGAGCATTAGGGATTGAACCGGGATTAAAGATTACGCCACAACAGAGCACGGATTAGACACTACATATATAAAAAAAAATAAGAAACACAAAATATCTGCCTACGGACGTTACGTCTACAGCTCCGGAAGAAGAAGATGTGTAACGAAAATTTTAAAACGCCGCCTTAAACAGTATTATGTACAAATAAATCCTCTACATTTTTTCTACAAGCTTTTAGCAACTTTCTCTAGGAATATGATCTTTTGGCAGTCTTTTAAACACTTTAGTGGTATAGTTGTCGTATTTTTGACACACAGACACTATACCATAATTATTTCTATTGCGTATTCTACTTCTAGCTTTTTTAACTCATGTGTGAAATTGAATAAAGTCAGAGACATTAAATACAGCTGACAAATGTATAGAATCGGCTTACATTTTAAAACGTTGCACGGGTTGACGTCATCGCAAAACACGCGAATTTTAAGTGTTTTAAATCTCTTATTTTACGCGCGGCACTTAATGAATTTGTAATTCATTAAATACTCATATCTTAGAAGTATTAGTTGGAAAATATGTTTTTTAACATAAAAGATCAGTCTAGTATATCAGTAAAAAAGTTTCTCTATTTGACATAAATAACAACTATATACAGGGTGTCTCAGAAAGAATGGGCCAGCGTTTAGTCATAGATTCTTTAGGTAAAAATAAACCGATTAAATCTAATATACCTTAGGCAGAAAGTCCTTCCTTAAGAAGTTATACGGCCTTAAAGTTAAATTTTTTATTTTTTCTTTTTATTGTAATTTCCACAAATCTAAAGATATTTCTTTGAAATTTGGTACACCTACTTACTATTATGCAATACAGTGACAACATTATTTTCATTAACCAGACTTGACCGTAGGAGGCACTTAACCTACCACTGAAATTTTATATTAGCTGTAACTTTGTTATTAGTAGAACATTTTAAAATTTTATGTTATTTTCTGAAAGAGAATTAAAAAGTACAAAAATAAGGTACTCTTAGTTCATACGCGTAAATACAACCGTTTGCCTTAAAATGCTTGTCCCAAGTTTTGGGCTGTCGTTACGACATGCAATTATCAGATAGCCATGATCGCAAAAACAATGGGTAGTGCTTGTGACCTACAGTAAAGAAGAATGCTAAGTCAATTAAATACTTTGGTGTTATAGAAATAGTATTTTTAATTTCTGTTTTGTGTTTACGAAAATTCCTCCACATTCGTTATGTCGACGCATTATCGTAAACAAAACAGAAACTAAAAATACTATTTCTATAATACCAAAGTATTTAATTGACTTAGCATTGTTCTTTACTGTAGGTCACAAGCACTACCCATTGTTTTTGCGATCATGGCTATCTGATAATTGCATGTCGCAGCCCAAAACTTGGGACAAGCATTTTAAGGCAAACGGTTGCATTTACGCGTATGAACTAAGAGTACCTTATTTTTATACTTTTTAATTCTCTTTCAGAAAATAACATAAAATTTTAAAACGTTCTACTAATAACAAAGTTAGAGCTAATATAAAATTTCAGTGGTGGGTTAAGTGCCTCTTACGCTCAAGTCTGGTTAATGAAAATAATTTTGTCACTGTATTGCATAATAGTAAGTAGGTGTACCAAATTTCAATTTCAAATTTGTATATAATTCTGTGACTGTACTACATAATGATAAGTAGGTATACCAAATTTCAAAGAAATATCTTTAGATTTGTGGAAATTACAATAAAAAGAAGAAATAAAAAATTGAACTATAAGGCCGTATAACTTCTTAAGGAAGGACTTTCTGCCTAAGGTATATTAGGTTTAATCGGTTTATTTTTACCTAAAGAATCTATGACTAAACGCTGGCCCATTCTTTCTGAGACACCCTGTGTAATTTTCTAATATTTATAAAAATAGACTCAAAAGATTGTGTATATGATACACATGTATATATACTTCGTATTGGAAAATATATATATAAAGTCTCCTATTTGTTATATTAGAATATGGGACGAACTTTATGAGGATACCCCTTTAGTAATCTATGTGGCTATTATACTGAGGTTAAATTGTGCTTGAAATTAGGGATACTAAAACTTTGCGGAACATATATTTCGATTCCTTACGCTCAGTGATACGTTTCTGTTTATTTTGCTAAAATATAAGTAAACCTATCGTTAAATGAATCCCTTCTGAAATTATGACTTCCTACCTGTAATGGGTCAACATCAAAAATTACACTTCCTAAATGCTAAGCTTTAATTCTAGTAAACCAGTTTAAAATAAAAACTCTACTACCAAATATCATCGATTTGATTATTTCTTTAGCGGCTCATAATATTACCGCAAATTTGGAAATCGATATTCTAATGGGATCGTTTGAAACATCCCTATTGTTAGCAAGGCGTCTTAGAAAACCTAAAAGTAACACTACCAGGATTTGTCTCTTTTTAGTGCAATCAGTTGACAGAGAGAAAACGTATTTGAATGCTTATCAGGGTCTATCGACAAGAGAGGGAGCGACTTGAATGCGTTTAAAAGTGCTTGTGTGTGTTCGATTGTGGTCACTTGGCATTAAAATGGATCTCGTCTATTTTCAGTTAGGGGAGTTTCTAAATATAGGTTAGTCCACAAATTTTGCTTTATGGCAAGTAACAGTTTATAACCACATATATGTTTGCAATATAACTTTTTACTAATAAAACTTTTCTCATAACTCTGAAAAATATAAACTTGAAACTCGTTCATTTGATAAGTTTAAGAAATATACGAATATTTGCTTAAATCATCTTCGGATGCCAACAAAAGTTTTACATTTCCGTACTATTAATTCTGACGTATTTTATAGACATTGGGTTAATAAATACAGCTAATTTAAGTGGGAACTGTCCTGGCCATCGAGAAAATGATGTTACATTTATATTTGAACAGTATTTATACAGGGTGTATCATTAATATTGCGAAAATATATTCAGGGTGAGATTCCTTGCATAAAAATAAGAATAAAAGTTCATATAAACGTGTTTCCTAAAACGCCTCGTTTCCGAGATACAGGGTGTTGAATATTATGCAATTGAAAATAAAACTTTTTTGTTTCCTCTGCATCATTACTTGTCGGATCACTCTATCGAGAGTGCCATTGACTTTTCATATGAAAGTCGTTACTTTACAGCGATTTGACAGTTGTTAGGTTTGTTTCTCAAAATGAATTACGCAAATAGTGAAATGTGCGATATGCATTTTTGTTACGGTCTTGCCAACGGTAATTCATTAGCAGCCAGGCGTCTTTATGAAGAAAAATACCCTAATCGTGTAATACCACGTCATTCGATATTTTCTCGTCTGCATCAACGTCTTAGAGAAACTGGAAGTTTCGAAAACTTACCGCTGAAAATGGGCGACCTCGCACAGCAGCAACTGTACAAGTGGAAGAAGAGGTGCTCCACGAAATTGACGAAAATCCTACTACAAGTACCAGGAAGATTGCTGCAAATGTAAATGTCAGTCATATGACAGTTTTCCGGATACTGAAGAATCAACTTTTACACCCCAATCACATTCAACGAGTGCAGGCACTTTTACCAACTGATTTTCTTCCAAGAGTAATTTTTTGTCGATGGATGCAACAAAAAATTGCTGAAAATCCACAGTTCGTTGCAGAAATACTATTCACTGATGAGGCAAATTTTTCCAGAGAAGCCATAATGAATTTCCACAACAATGTATTAATCGGAATTGTCGGAGACCACTTGATAGGTCCATTCTTTTTACCAGCGAGGTTAACTGGAGCAATTTATCCCCATTTTCTTGAAGAGGAGCTGCCGATGCTATTGGAAGACGTCCTACTGCCATTAAGATTACAAATGTATTTCATGCACGATGCAGCTCCGCCTCATTTCAGTTTAGTTGCTCGAGAATATTTGAACACTGTGTACCCAAACCGTTGGATAGGTCGAGGAGGCATACAACCCTGGCCTGCGCGATCTCCGGACTTAAATCCATTGGATTTTTTCCTCTGGGGTTACCTTAAACATTTGGTTTATACGAACCCGATTGAAACGCTCGAGGAATTAAGAAATCGTATAATGGCAGCTTGTCAAACAATTCGTCACACACCCGGAATTTTTGAACGTGTTCGCCAATCAATGCGTCGCAGATTAGAAGCCTGTGTTGATGTTGGGGGTAGTCATTTTCAACAACTGTTATAACTTACTGTTGTTGTTGCTATTGTTGTTTACATGGCATTATTGTCCTATTGTTAATTGCATAATATTCAACGCCCTGTATCTCGGAAACGAGGCATTTTTGGAAACATGTTTATATGAACTTTTATTCTTATTTTTATGCAAGGAATCTCACCCTGCAATATTAATGATACACTCTGTATATTAATGTAATACTTCGCATTTATGTTATTTCTCAAACCCCATTCAGAAAAATTTGTTAAAATTCACACTTCCTGATATTACGATTCTAAGAATTGTCTTTACAACCACTACCCCTTTCAAAATTAATAATTTGTATGTATGTTATTGTTCGCACCGTATTCTGGAAAATCGTGTACCCGCATGTATATTCTGCTTCTTAAAATCCAACTTTTACAATTTAGAAACTAAATATTTATAAAAATGTTAATCGCCGCAACTTCCACGTGGGCAGTTTAGTCCTTGAAATACAATTCCCCCTACTTAAAATTTATTACGACTCGTTATAAGGAGCCAAGCAGCTATCTACCACCATAACAAGCCACCCTGTAAGATATTTTATTCTCAATAGATATTAATGTAAAGTAATATCTAATTCATAAATGTAGACTGTACCAGAAGATAAATAATCCAATAATGGAACAAGATTTTAAATAATTAAATTTCTGATAATTGTTTAACGTGAATTAAAGTCTGGAAGGTATCGCGGAAACTAGTCCAGCCGGAATAGCTTCCAGAAAAAGTAGGTAAATTTAAATCCGGTAAATGAGTTAGGTCGACGATGGCGATACATTATTTTTACAGAATATAGACTGCAGCTGGTAAATGCGAGAGGTGGGAGGTCCACCCGGTGACAGGCTATATTATCAAATTCTAGTATAAATCACGCAGGCAACTGTCAAGAGGCGCATCATGAATAAAATATGCATTTTTTTCAATAAGATTTCTTTCCCATATTCACTGAAGAAAAAGTTTGAAATAAAGCAATTAAGTAGACGCACATGTGTACAATTTTAGAAAAAAATTAATTAACAGAACTGCAGGTACTTTTCTAAAACAAAAGAATTGCAGGATGCTTCTGGAGCTGTTTCTCTTTTATCATTAATTTTACAAGACGAAATGTAAGACAGTTTTCAAGAAACACTAAAACTTTTAAAGGTGGTTACAGTATCTCTGTCAAGATGCGAAGCGATTTTTCTCGATGTCGTAAAGGATCAAGACTAGTTTAAGAAGCTCAATGGGGGAAGAAAGGCTGAGTTCACTGAAAAGGTGTTTATTAATATCGTCTAAAATGTTAACATAGGAATGATTAACTTCCTTGCATATAAAAAAGAACGTATAATATATTTTGTATATTGTATATTTTAATAAATTTTAATAAATACGTGTTATTGGCTGCTTTCGTTGTGGTTACCTTGGTAACCAATGCTTTCACTAAAAAAGTAAAATATTGCATAACTTTTACATATTTATGACGGCATATATTGGATATTTTTTCTTTGATTAGAAAATGTACAATACATATACACACATATATGACAAGAATTAGTTTTAAAAACATTCGTTACACTTTAAATCTATTGAAAAATAATTTTTAATTGTATATTAAGTGCTGTAGATATTAATTAAGGTCTGGAAAAACCGTGATGTTGAACTTTGAGTACGAAGGAAGGCCCCCGCAACTGGCCGCCCTGACAATGAATAACAGCCGTGGCACTGCCACTGTACAATCCCACAGGCCACAATCGCCTAAAATATGAAACCTTGTAGGCTGTACTATTAAATACATTTAAAAAAATATTTATCTCTATAAGGAAGCGTTCTTTTGTTAGGTGTATATTTTAAATTTCCACATACCTTCGTTATGGTAATTTTTAAAAAAATACCAAACAAACGTGTAGCGTAGCCCACGGATTTAGGTAGTTTAAATTAATTCCCTTTTGGTTAAACCTTTAAAAACAGCCAGCGTATTTTGGACGAAATAAAGTAATTATTTAGGCCGCTACAGCCAGGGTGCTTATGCCCCTTGAAGATTTTAATTATGATAATTTGCTTCCGGCTGCGTCTAAAAATTTGATCTACTTCGGTTGTATATTTAAGGTTTGCTACACTTTGTGTCTTGCTGGCGGTTGAACCTTTGAAAACTGTTATAATTATTATTGCAGGAACATTACAGGGTTAGTATTTGTGAATTGCAATTTTGGTATATAAATTAGCAGTTAAGTTCATTGCTACCAAAAATTGTTGCCTGAGACTAAATTGATTTCATTACAGACGTAAACTTAAACTGCTAAAATTGTCTGGAAGAATCAGATTCTTAAGGGATTTATTTTATAAATTTAAATCTTCGGGGATCCGGCAAAGTCCTACTGTGGAGTTAGTTTCGCGAAGCTGCAAGGAAGTTTCTAGGGAAATCGGTATCCAATGTATGTAAGTATACGACCTCTTCTACTGAAGTGTGTTAATACTATACAGTCCTTGGTAGCCGGCTAACCAAATTCATTCCTTTAATGCTACAAATTGTGGTTTACAATAGTATTAGAATCAAAGACGCAAAGATATCAGATAACTCACTTTTGATGTTATTCGTTGTCTGCATCTGATCGTTTTTAGCGCTAAAAAACATTGTGCCTTCGAAAACAAAAAATATATATCATTTTTATAACTTTACAGCACCACAAGAGGTAAGCTGAATACGTAAGTGATCTTCCGTGCAAGGGGAATTGAATAAATGGGTTAACCAGGGCCAAGCGTGAACATTGTGCAAATTGCTGCCGTTTTCCCGAACTACTACATTATCGCCACGATTTTCAGCACTAGCACAAACAGACTCGTACACCTAGGTTAGGGTCATTCTTCTTATATGTATTCCGTAATTGAACCTGGCACATACAGCACTAGATTTCCATTTGCTGAAGGTGCAGTTTGAATAACAAGGAATTCTGCAAATGTTTTATGGAATTGCTCTCGTGCATATCGTATCGCATAGAAATGTAAATTTATATTTTACAATGGTTATTCGTGTCGTCGGTTTTATAAATTATTTTGATGTTAATCTACATTTTGTAAAAACTACCACTTACTTTAAAAACAATGTTTAGATATATACGATGTGGTAGTAACTACGGATAAAAGGTCTTTTAAATAAAGAACAACCCTCGCGAAAAGTAGTTTAACTAGAAGATAGCTACTGATATACGCGAAGGTGGAGGAAAGCAGACAAGACATAAATACTTAATTTTATCTAGGATTTTTTCAAACTTGTTATGGTGACCATCGCCTTTGTCTGATAAAAGTTTTTCTAATGTATGCATGTATTTAAGTTGGAACTCACGTATATACACTTCATTTTAGAAAATGATGTTGGCTTTTTCTATCCAGATCGTTATCCAGTAAATTAACAAGCTTTAAGAAAAGCGATAAGAATATCAAGTTCCTAAATACGGTATTTAAACTTTTGAGTAGCAATTTTCCAGTACGCTCTTCAATGGTGTCTACTTTCATTTAACTTAAAAAAGGTTGCGGAGCTGAAGGAGATACCAAGCGTTTGAATATATATAGAAACAATCTTATTTCATAATTGTTAATAATTCACAACAATGTCAAACAAAAACTCATTCTTAAAATATTCTAAAACAACTAAATTCTAATTGTAATTTCCTACGTATATTACTTCTTCAAGTGATTTTATCTCACGAGACGTAGTTATATTTCCTCGTATGCCTGTGTTGTGCGTTTTAGGTACCACAGATGTACGGGGCCTACAAATTCACGTGAGCTCCGAACCACGGGAAGTGTAAACATTTCTACTTTAGAAAAGATTTACTAGGCAGAATAACTCGCTGGTTTGTTATTTGCCTGCGAGGAAGAATGGTCGTTGAAAATCTTATGACATTAAGTATTCCATAATTGCTAATATTATTTGCAAGAAAATTTACAAAAACACGTTCTTAAAATATTCTAAAACAACTAAATAAATACATGTTGAAATTTCCTAGTATTATTATTAAAATATAGGTACGAATGAACGAAATAAGGCAACAAAGAATTAACAAACTAAATTCTATTTGCAATTTCCTACCGACGTTATTAGCGGAGAGCGGATTTTAAGCACTAAAAATATCTAAATCTGTGCATGTACAGTCCCCCTAACTCAAAACGTGTCAAGTCCAGTGGTGAGCCATGAAAATTTTAAAAATGGGCTTGCTTTCTTTATGCGAAAAGGCACCCTTAGTGCATTTTATGTATTGGATCCCATATAATTGTATATCTTTCTTTAATTTTTGAATTAAAGAGTAAAGTGTCTTCTTCATTCGAATCCATTCAGTAGCAGGGAGGTTATAACCGTTAGTACACAAAACGCTTTTTATAAATATTGGATACCTTTCAGGAATATAAATTAAATAAACAGAATTTTATTAACAAGGGGCTCGCAAATTCCAAGGAAATTTAACAAAAAGCTCCGGTGAGCCATCGCAAGCCCCATATACCTCACCACTGGGTAAAAGGTGACTCGAAATATAAAGATATTTTATGAAATAAATGTTGGATATGAATTGTTTACTGCATTGTTTGATTTTCCTTAGGATAAATCTGTGGCGGTATTTATATGCAGATACAAAATTTTTATCCATGCATTTTTAAATGTTTCTGGAAATTAAGCAACGTTTCTTAGGCCTAACCGCAGGAATTATAGATTAATACCACATATACAGGGTGCGTGTGCTAAGACGAATTAGCTTGATATCTCGCTTACTTGAAAAACTAATAAAAAATTGTATTTGGACAGGTTGTAGGAGGTGATTCCCTCTATGTATAGGCATTGTCAAAATATTTTTTGGCTCTTCCGACGACGTTAAACAATTTTTGAAACTTCTTATAAATTTTTTTTTAAATTATAATATTGAGCGGTGTGCATCACTAAGAACGTTGTTCTCTGCAAGCTTCATTGTTTAAAAATCGTCCTCTTCGTCGTTTCTCTTAAAATAATTTGAAACCTGTATTAAAAATTGTCCGTGAGTTCTTATTAGTGCGGTATTAACGTAAAATGTAAAATAAAACAAAAATAGATCTTCCTGGAAATCACATACCGGGAAGCGTTGGCTCCGGTCAGTACTTGGATGGGTGACCCGAAGGTTGCGTTAACGCGGCGCCTCTCTCCCACGAGGATTGATCACTATGGGAGAGTAGATCCACAGCCCCCTCATGAGGGAGGCCCTTGTACAACAATGGGATGTTGCGGGCTAATAAAGATAAAGATGCAGGGTGTATCAGAAATAGGTATAAATATTTAAACCAGTAATAGATTGGCTCAAGTGGAATTCAATGGTACTATTCATTTTTCAAAAATCATTAAGTTTATTTTTTGAATTAAAAAATAGGATAAAATTTTGTTTGAGAACTACCGATGATACATAGAAAATGCTTTAAGCTGTAGAAGGTTATTACCTAATTGTAAAGTAAATCCGAAGTGGCAAACACGTAAAAACTTGTCTGACTTGTGATAAACTACGGAATTTGGAGGGGTCAAGGTTTAATTGAAGCAGTTGGACATTTTTGTAATTAAAAGGAATTTAAGAATTTCATTTACCGCTTAATTGCATTTTTGCAGTTTCACTTCATCATGAGGTATAAAAATTATAAACAAGTGCTGCTTCATGCAGAAAAAAACTCCAAACGCATAAAGCATTTAAAACAGTACTAATATATTTCAGAATACCCATCATTTATTTAAATCAATTTTAACATTACAGGATAGTTATTATTTAACCATTTCCTTACATTCCTAGCATGATGAGGCGGAGCACCATCAAGCAAAATCCACATGTTACGTCGTGTCTCTAAAGATACGTTTTCAAGCAATTCTGGTAGGACTTCGTTGAGAAAGTGTAAATACAGAGCTCCATTTAAACGAGCAGGTAAAATGTATGGCCCAATAAGGTGATCACCTACAATGCCTGCCCATACATTTAGGGAAAACCGTTATTGGCAACTGTGTTCCACTATTTCGTGTGGATTCTCATCTGACCAAATGTGGGTATTATGGACATTAAACACCCCTTGTTGCGTAAATCCTGCCTCATCAGTAGATTACAAACTGAACAGGAAATTTGGTTGGTACTTGCACTTTTGAAGATGCCATTCACAAAAATCCTACGTACATAATCCGCTGGGTGCAAACCTTCAACACGTTGAACGTGGTAAAGGTGTAGTCCCTGATCCCGCAAAATCCGCCAAACAGTAGAATGGGAAACGCCAGTTTGTAACGCAAGTCTTCTAGTGCTAACACTAGGACTTTCCTCCACTAATTCCAAGACATGCTTTTCTACATTAACAACTCTTACTGCTTTTGGACGACCGCGATGACGGTTTTGTGGTTGATACGTGCCATAATCCCGTAAATGTTGGACTGCTCTACTAAATGTACGGCTGTTTGGAATGCCGCGCTGAGGATATCGCTCTAAGTACATTTGCATTGACCTTAGAGCGTTTCCTTGAGCTTCTCCGTAAATAAGAACAACATCAGTAAGTTCATTGTTCGTAAAATTTTCCATTTTGGTAGAAACACTGCTTGCCAGCTTCAACAACAGACTGAATAGAAATTACTGACCTACCTAATAGTATTGGTTTGTGGCAGGTGATAAGAATTTTTTTTTTTGCACTTTTATCTTACTCTCCTTTGCATAACTTCGAACTCAAATTTTTGTTATTATCCTGCGGTACTCAAACAATTTTGGGTCAAATTTTCAATTATTATATTCTCATATCTTAAAGGTCCCATTGCCAAAGAAATGTTTTTTCTAGTTTGTATATATATTGTAATCTACCATCGGATTTAATATTTGTACCCATTTCTGATACACCCTGTTTGTAAGTAAAAATTACACCCGAGAATGAGCGTCGAAGTGGTAGAATCGCAAGATTCCCGCCCGGGGATGATTTCTTTATATTTAAAAATTAAGTTACTTCCGCTAGCGGCACTATCCAAATCGTTTTCACCTAATAATGTTTATTTAGTGTAATTAATTTTATCTTAACTTTTGCTAGTAGTTCGTTAAACCCTGATAGAATGAGTTGGTTAGTGTTAACATAAAAAACAGAAACCAGATTAGAAAAGGAATTAATACCCCTAATCCTACAAAAACCATAATAAGAACCGTAAAAATTAAAAAAAAAACGCCAATTATTATTTTGCAAATTAATTTAAACTACACAAATTGACGTCATCAGGACTGCAATCGACAGCAGTTCACACGAACTAATATATCATTGCAAAATGCCGCTTCTAAAAGTATTTCTGAAAACAGCTCAGAGAGCAACGTTCCAAGTACACATGCCCCCACAAAAGTATAATTAAAAAGAAATTAAATTAAATTAATTAAAATTTTTAAAAGAAGTTTCTAATAATTGTTATCCTCGTCGGAAGAGCCAAAAAATAATTTTGTGTCTATATACAGAGGGCACTAGCTATTACATTCTATCCAAAAAGATATCTAATATTCTAATTCTAATATCTCAAATAAGCGAAATATCAAGCTGATTCGTCTTCGCAGACTCACCCTGTATATTTAAAGATTGACGCTTTATTATATTATTAAAATAGAGGTAAAATATCATAACTAATATGATTTATAGAGGGGGACCCCAAATCGCTAAACTAGGATAATAAAGGTACAATAATATATGGCAAACGTCTTGACAATCTACACTTTACCGATGATATGTTGATAATGGGTAACTTTACTTAATCGTACAAGAACTAGCTAAAGCCTCAAAAATTAGGACTAGAACGAACATAAAGTAATCAGAATAATTAAAAATAATCATTAAGACAGGAGAGATACAATATAATAATAAGAATGTTAAAAAGAGTGAACAAGTATGTGTACCTAGGGCATAATATACATAACAGTAGGTAAAGAAGATCAAGAAGTGAAAGTCAGAAGAAGATTTACAGCCGGATGGTGAGTCTTTTAACATCGAGTACGGAAAACAAGGGTATCGCCAGAACTAATAAGTGGACGCGACTGCCTCCCTGGACTTTCCCATACTGGAAACTGTTCATAGCATCTTTATTCAACAGTAGAGTTATTTTCCTCAAAACGGTTGTTCAAGCGCTATCCTAAAACCGTGCCTCGTAACGAATAGACTTACAAGGCTTGTAAGAAGCCCCGCCAAATATCTGCGGTGCCCCTTAATTTCCTTTTAATATGCAACCAGGCATACTTCATTCTCTACTATATACGTGATACTGTGACTGCAAATTGAGTTTGCTGTGATTTTATAACAGACAGACATTTTTTAAAAACCACTTTTTTGGATTCCTAGAGACCCAAAACGGATATTTCAAACAGAACTCGCTATTTAAGTTTATATATAAAAATTCAACGAGGTTTAGTTTTCTTTTTACGGCGAACAATACCTCACATGTCGACATTTTTAAAGCTTGGCATATACAGGGCGCTGACTTTGAATACTTTCCATGGGAAAAATACATGCTTTGTGGAATTGTTTAATTTCCTGCTCCCCAAGTTGAAAAGCGCATTCGAAACAAGTACGCAAAAGAAGGATTATGTTTACAGATGCTACTTTTATTTTTTAAATATCAAATTAAGTATTAAATACAAAATTTTGATAAATAATTTATAACTTGTTGTTGTAATACCGGTTAAAGAAATGAATGTAGCGCGACAGTATGGCAATGGTTCTGAACCAAAGTGCGCAGGGCTGTCCGTACCGCTAGGCCGTCGCGCGGTCTAACTAGTACCGATCGCTATTGCTACCGAGGTAAAATTTTCTAAGTCCCTGGAAATTATATTTTGTAGGGCATAAAAATCGATTTTTTTATTTTCGCGGAAAAAGAGTCTTTGGCGCAAACAAATAACAACCGTTAGAATAAAAAAAATATTTTTCTAAAAAAGAGGGGGAGGGGGCCGGTGCGCTTACATATATCCACGAGTGTAATATTTCTTTGCATATTCATATGCTCCATTACGTACTGAGCGATTCAGTGAAAACCCCAGCTTCCTATCTTTTTTGGTTTATTAATTAAAGGAGTTTGAAGTTTCAAATTTCCAAGCTTCGTAGAGGGCGCCACAGGAAAATTACGTAGTTCTTCAAAAAACATATCGATAGCCCCTTGCGAAGTCTATCGACATATGAAATTTAAAAAAATTCCTTGGAGCAGTTTTTGAGAAATAATTTTTTGAAAATTTCCAAAATTTTGAAAATTCGTAATTTAGGCCCCTTATAATTTTTCAAAAAACTTTTTATATCACCTCATTTTACCCTTCATATACTATTCAGAAAATAAAAATCATTTGAATCGATTCATCCGTTTTCGAGTAATTGGGCGTTAAACCAAAGAGCAGTATATTTATACAATATACTGCTCTTTGGTTAAACTCAAAAATTTCAAAAAATCATAGCGCCCTTCAGTTTAAAGCTAGCGAGTTCGGCAAAAAACTAACAGATTTGTCTTATGACCCTCTATCGTTATCCGTGATAAAAGTTTCAAAATTGTAGTCACGAAAAAAGTGATACCAAAAAAACATGCGTAACTTCCGCTTCCGGTTTCGGATTTTTTTGAAAAGCTTATTTTTTCGATGAATTTTCGATACACCCCCGCATTCCAAAGCGCATCAAAATCGGAACAATACTTTCGGCTGTAGGAGCGTCACATACGTACGTACATACGTACGTACATACGTACGTACCCACCCACAGACAGACATTTTTAAAAACCACTTTTTTGGGTTCCTAGAGACCCAAAACGGATATATCCGTTAAAATCTCGATTTCGAAAATTTTCATGATTTCAATACTTACCCTATACCTATAAGGTATGGGAAAGTAAAAAAATGAATATCCAGTTTGGAAAATTCTGATAGAGTAAGCTATACCAAATGATATTTTAGAGCTTTAAATAAATAATTGTGTATGGGAAATTATTCCGGGGAGACCTGAAGGCAGTTACGCACCCTGTTGCCACTTGAACCCTGTTTGAAGTAGTTAGCGACGTGGCACACTAACCCGGGGGACCGATGATTTTAGGTACTCCCTGAGGTACCGCGGGTTACAGCGTTAGAGCGAAGATTTCGGTCACCCATCCAAGCGGGCACCACGCGAGTCGTTCGAATACTGTTTGACCAATACTCGCGCTTGTTCTCAAGATGCCATTTTAGAGCTTTCATTAGAAGTTTTGTTAATATATGTTGTATACACTAATTGAATTACCTGTTTTGATTTTAAATTAATAAAATGAGGCCCACACTATTTTTGAACTTTTCCGTTCTTTCAATATAATAATTTCTATACAGGTAGGGTTAAAAATAAGAACAAGTAGACAGATTTATTGTTGGGTTTACATTATAAGATCAGGGAAGAAATGCTATTTATAGTCGGGACCACTGTGGGAAGGCAGTTTTGCAAGGTACTTGGCATTTAAAACTTCACTTGCGTTAAGAAATGTTCCCGTGCGTTGAAAGAAGACAACCGCTTTTACGCTGGTCTTAGCAAAGAATTTATACACGTCAGCTCCAAACAGGCAAGGTACAAAACGAAAAGCGGATTATCTTTTGTTACGTACATTGCTTTAAGATTGGGTAGAAATAAAACAGAGTTCCTCAAACTTTATAAATCCATACCTACCTCATAGGCATTTTGTTGTTTGTTTCAATTAATTTAATTATACATATTGTAGTACTAAAATTAGTTATAATACGAAACGCAGTAATTCCAGGCTGTAACAATTCCAAAGAAAAATTCTAGTAACATAATACAGTTTTTATATTAAAAAATCCGAATTTTAATTTCAGAATTATACGAAAAACACAGTTTTTAATTTTTTGTAACTGAATCCATAAATTCCTTTAATTAAACATACCTTAGTTAATTGCACACTTACACGAATTAATACATGTATAAAGTATTAAAAAAAATCCTGCTAGCTTGTACGATTTTCCCCTTTGGAAAAAATCCACGTTTCATCCCAGAACACCAATTGTCTTCTTAAACCCACAGCATTTTGTTTATATTTTTTTAAAACCTACCTACTATTAACGACTTTAGATGTTAAATGACCATAGAACGTAATTAATTAATAATTGATATTTAATACCATCGTAAACTTCAAATTTCTTTGTATTTATGTCCTAATTTAGCTAGAAATGCTTTTCATAAGGTCGCCCAAGGCAATTGAATATTTTAAATAATTAGAACGTATAGGGCCGCTTCAGTTATTAACTTGTTGAGAACTGGAGGTTTCCGTTTGGATAGATTTTAACTTACACCGTACGAAAATGCCTTCGGCAAGAACTGCCTTCCCAAAGTGGTCTCGACTATATGCACAAACTTAACCAGATATAAATATTCTTTCATTAAGTTTTCATCGTTTCCCGCATAGATCTGGAATGTATTCTAAATGTAGGTAAGTAAAAAGTAGCTTCACAATGACGCTGATATTTATTTCAAAGGCAAGCACGTAACGGGCCACTATACGCAACATGTTTGAAACACTATCAGATTGAAAATCAAAAAACCGTTTATGAAAACTTCAGGAAGCTCAAAACTTTTTCCTTACTTTAGGATTCTAGTGGATAAGCACTATCGGACAAAGTTATGGTAACTGTAAGTTAACGTTTTTTGAATAACGGAAGATTAAACTTTTCAAAAATTTACATGAGGGCCAGTGCCAGAGCCAGTGTAGAGATGTGCACCATGCCACACGGTTCTTCTTGAACTGGAGTAAAATTGTGGGGAATCCAACGGGCATAAAGCTTACGTACCATCAAATGTTTCTATAAAATGGTGTCAATTGCTTTCACACCAATTTTTAAAGTTGCTTGAATACTCCTGGCAATAACATGCCGGTCCTCTTCAATCATGTTTCGTACAAGACTAATATTCTTTTAGGTAACTGTTGTTTTTGGCTTAGGAGCTCGAAAGTTGTCATTTAAGGAAAGTCGACCACGCTGAAATTCATTGTACCACCGCTTTACGGTAGCTAAGGATCACGACATGTCACCAAACACTCGATTGATATCCTCAAAACATTCTTTACGGCTTAAGTCATGCGTGAAATTGTAAAAAATCCCAGCTCGATATTGCTGTTTATTCAATTCCATGATTTCTTGGGAAAGGATTACTTTAAAACTATGTATTTTAAAAAGTATATTTGACAACTTTCACTATAATTAAACTTGTAAAGTTGTAAACAACTACGTTAAAATGTCAAGCAAAATTTATTTAAACGTATCACAGCCTGCTAAATAGCTTCAGCGGAAAGAGAATAGCCCTCGCATTACATAAGAGCCCTCTTTTCATTTTAAGAAGCTACATTTAAATATCATTTATTTGATTGCAAATCAATAAATAACTATTAAATACTTTAGCGCTAAATGTTTTCAGCAAAATCCGTTAATTTAGTGAATCTATTTAGCACAACTGTATTGTGTATTTCATACATTTCTCGTTTTGAAAGCAGCTTCGTATTATAAACAAACACGGGTTTACGAAAGTCCAAAAAATATTGTTTAATGTATATTCCTTTGCTAAAGAACAGATTTAAACTTATTTGCTGACAGTTATAGAAGAAATTTTTTAAAATTCCGAATTCTAGGTTTTATTGAGAACGCTGTTTAGTCCTCGTAAAACTTTATCGGCATTTCGAATTAAACGAATTCTTGGAGAATCGTTTTGAGTATGAAAGAACTTTTAATGGTTCTGCAAAAGCTTTGAATTGTATTTTAAAAGCTTTTTCCGCCTTACTGAAGTCGGTCAAAAATTTCATACCCGCAGTTGATTGCAAATGCATACAAAACTAATTTAACTGGTACATTTTCCTGGACAAAAAAACAGCAGAAAATGAACGGAAAACCTCAGTGACCACAGGTTTTTACGCGGAATAGCAGAGAGAAGTTTTCTGATTTCAATTTACAAACGAATAAAAGGCCGGAGGCCCTGCAATATTTCATACTTGGCATCGCGCTTGCCCGAAATAAAAGAGCTAATATTTTATGCAAACAATTGAGTCGCGAGCTTTCAGCAAAAAACGCATAAATACAGATTGAAAAACTGTTAAAGTTGCGCTTTGCTTTCGGGTTCGAAAATTTTGTTAACGTTTCGGAGTGACGGGTTTCAAGCAAAACATTAGTTTTGTCACCGAAACTGTAACAATAATGCCCTGAACTTTTTTGTGCTGAACTAAATCTGTGAGTACATCCAGTCTTGAATAAGTAAACATTTTCGAAGAACAGCTGCTAAATTTAAAGGAAAAATATATCCGACACTGCCGAGATTGGGGCTAAAGCGAAGTGCAAACAACTCGACGGTTTCAAACTCAAAGGATATTGAAAGGACCTAATCAAATAAACTGAGACCCAAAGTGCAGTTGGGCCAATGTTTAAATTCAAAAACTTCATTGGGGAAAGTTTAAGAATACGGAAGGTATAAGGAAAACATGCATTACACTAAAAATGGTTAATATAAATAATACTAACCTCGGAAATACAATTGGCTCGGCATCTTGCAACCCCAATCCGCTTGAAAATGTAATCGTTGACGTCGTCTTTGGAATATGTAGGAGCAAATTCACAGATGAACAACAAAACCAAGCAAATAAAAAAATACATATTTGGTATTTTACAACAGCACTGTGCAGGTTGTTATCTTCTGAAACTTAAACTCTTGAATGAACTCAAATATGCAAAAGAAGGAGTAAATGTAGTAAAATTTGTGGATCCAGTTAAAACTTTCTGGGAAATCCAAATTCCTTACTTCCGGATTATCGGTTTGGATTAAATTTTATTGCACTTCAGGTAAACTTGTGGGAACCAGGTAAATTTGCTGAGTTTCCTACTTTAAGAAGATATACCAGGTCGCTTAAATAACTATGAATGTTTACAAGGCACATAATTATTAGAGGAAAAGCAATTAAATAAAATAATACAGGAAAATGTAATCCAGATTATAGAACCTGCTAGTCGGCATAGTGATTACGTACAGTGTGTTTCACTTCTCACCTTCACGCCCTTGTATCTTCCTTATTTGTTTTCCGATCTATATCAAATTTGGTCAATTATATTACCCTTTAAAGCCGTTATTTTTACAAGTTAAGTAATGGCTGGAATACACCTAACTGTTGCGGAAAAAGTGCGAATTCAGCATTTGGTTGGTGAGATCGTTCGTTCATTCAGAGAAGCAGCGGAGGCGGAAATTTAACCGAAGACATCAGCATAGAAGAATTAGTTTCAAAACCGTTGTTTATAATAACAATCGTTTTAATGATTTTAGAAGTGCTTCTAAAGCAAGACCATAACATTTGAATAATGGCAGAATTCATCCAGCTTTCGACGATATTGTATTGGAGGAGTGCAATAATCCAAAACGCAATGGTTAGGTGTTTTCCAGCCACTATTTAAATTTACAGGACACTTAATTTAGAATTCATAACGTTAATTGATAGCTCATAAGCGCCGGGGGTAGATAAAATAACTAAGGAAATCATAAATTACGGAGGCAAAACTTTAGTTACAGAAACTACTACGTTATATAAAAAGATACTCCAAAAAGGCATAATACCCCCCGAGTGGCGTAAAAGCATAACAATCCCCATACACAAAAAAGGAACAAAGAAGGATCCATCAAATTACAGAGGAACCAGCGTGCTATGTAATATTACCAAATTATTAACGAAAATACTAACACAACGAATATTTAATACAGTAGGAATATGAGGAAAAACAAAGTTTCCGGAACAATCGATCCACTATAGATGGAATATATATAATCAGACAACTAATGGAGAAATACATTGAATTGGATAAACATATATTTATATGTTTTGTAGACTTTGCCCAAGCATTCCACCGCGTAAAATTCAGCGATATAGTCAAAATTCTGAAAAAACAAGAAGTGAAAGAATCAGTAATTCATATAGTAGAAGAACTAAACAGCGAAGATAATCTCCACTAAATGCTTTTCAACTAAACAAAGCAGCTAAACATTATAATATGCAGATAGCAACAGAGAAAACTAAAGCGATGGTAGTAGCAAGAAAACCAGTACGCTGCAAGTTAATAGTAGAAGATAAAATCATTGAACAAGTGAGAAAATCTAAATATCTGGGATTACACATAACAAGTAATAGGAATATAGTGGAAGAAGTGAGATCACGAGCAACGAAGGTGGAGTAGATATCAGGACAACTACGAGACGTAATGTGGAGAAACAGATACATGAATATTGACAGTAAGACTATTATCTATAATACCTGTGTGAGACCCATATTAACCTATGGGGCTGAGGCGAGATGCGAAACGAATAAAACGAAGCAGATCTTACGAACAACAGAGATGAAGACGTTAAGATTGATAGCTAGGACGAACCTTATGGACCGAATTACGAATACACAGATAAGGAAAGACTGTGGAGTGACAAATGTGGGGAAATGGATTCGAGGTAGACGAAGACGCTGGAGTGATCACGTCGAACGCATGGACAATGAGAGACTAGCCAAAATAGCAGTGATGGGCAAACCAGGCACCAAACGGCCGTAGGGAAGACCACCAAAGAGATGGAAGGACAGCTAGGTATCAACCTCCACAGAGGACCAGTAGAGGGACAAGATGAAGAAGAAGAAGAAGAGTAAAAATCACCGCTTTCAAGGGTAGTATAATTGACCTAAATTTGCAATCTATTGGAAAACAAATAAGGAAAATACAGGGGTGTGAAGGTGAGACGTGAAACACTGCATATTTTAAATTTGATCAAAATTGGACAATTCGTGAGTTATACTTAAAACTGAAATGAAAAAGTGTGTTGAGTATAAGAATTTGGAAAAATTGTACATATTTTAATCTTGTACGGCCAAATACGGAATTTTATTAAGGATTTAAAAGTCCAAATGATTTCAATATACAGTAGAACTCGCTTACAATGGACTTCAGGGTACAGTCAATGTTAGTCCAATATTACCGAGTTTCCATTTTATTCGAATGTGATTTTTTAAGTTGAAAACAAAATAAATTGTAAGTAGTAAAATAACACATTTATTAAAAGTTTGAACAACACAAAAAAATCCGTATTTTTCTTTAAAATCTATATTTTGTTTAATTAACGAAGATTATCACTGACAACATTCCTTTGCTGAAAGTATTTGGAAAGGTTTGAGAACATTTTAACGCATCTGAGAAATTCACTTCAACTTGCTCCGGTTATTCTTCCTTTTGTTCTTAATTGCCATTAACATACATACGACTTTATAATATTTGAGGCTGTTTTCGAAATTCTTAAATATTTTGGAAACCTTTTTGCTTTGTTTTGTTTCATTATCAACCATTTATCATATGCAGTCATAACGCTTAAAATTTTCAAATATTATCGGGCTTAATCTTGAGCAATTTGGCAAAAACCACTAGAATTAGGGATTATGTTCAATTGAAACCCATCTTTGCTTTATAAAAAATTTATTCAACAATTAAATTACAAATAATTATTGTCAGGGGTGGGGATGTCTGTGGTAGTGGTAGAGGAGCCAAGCTTTGGATGTAATAATCCCGTTTACCGGTTCGAATCTCTCCAGGGTTGGAAATTTTCCTAATTCCCTGGGTGGTCGGTACTGGGTCCTGGTCTCCATTTGCCGTTGGGGATCAAATTATTGGCACTCCTCGAATTGTGGTCGCATTAGAGTAGTAACAAGACCATAAACAAAAACATTCACACACAACAGGCAAGCCAAGCACGGTTTCGCACCAACACGGTAACCCGCAGAGTCGGGCCCTGTTGTGCATAGCACAAACTAGCTTAACTTTGTCTCACACCTCCTCGACACTGCGCACACGGTACCTACAAACGACGATCACGATAATAATGATGATGATAATTATCTACTATCACAGTTAAGGCACCATTGTTTTACTGACCGACGTATACCCTGCCCATAAAATTCTTGTGGGTTGATGGAAGAAGTATTTCAGTTATCTGTACTTCTGCGTCAGACTTAAAATGCCAACCTTTCAACGCCTTTTCAGCGATCCAAAAATATGAAAATCGCAAAGCGACAGATCCGGGCTGTAGGCTGGAGGCTCTAAAACCTTCCATTTCTGTCGCTGAAGATTTTCTTTTACCACATTAGCAACATGAGGCTTAGCATTGTCGTGCGGCAAAGTGACCCCACGCGTAAGTTTTCCCAGACGTTTTCGTCTTATTGTTGATGAAGTTGTTGTTGTTCAAAGTTTCATTTTTCAGATTTGCATTGACATTTAACCCAGGTTCCGTTAACCCTACCAACAAGGGTCCTTCATGATGAAAAAAATGTTAACATCACCTTTCCTGCAGGCGGTTGTGCTTTAAACTTCTTCGGTGGTGGTGAACTTCAATGTTTCCACTGCATCGACGGTAACTTACAGGATGGCTCCGTAGTACTGGCACCAAGTTTCGTCAGCAGCAACTATTGACAGAAGAAACTCATCACCTTTTTGTCTATAGTCTGTGATGTGTTGCAGAGATAAGCCCATTCGCAAACATTTTTGTTCATTAGAGAAGAGACGAGGAATCCATTGCGAACCAAGTTTGTTGTAACCCAGATTACGAACAATGCTATGGACAGATCCTTCTCTCGCACCAACATTTTCAGAAATTTCTCTAATTGAAATTCGACGATTTTATCTAACAAGGCCTTCCACACATGTTGGGAAATACAGAAAAAAAACACTGTGTAGAAACTATATAGAATTCAAGTTGAAATACAAAATTAATCTCATATATATTGCTATGGTAACCTTATGAGCAGGTCGTAGGTGTACCGTCAGTGCACTGCATGTTGGTATGTGTACATATTTTTACTTATGGATCTCCTCATTAGGTATTCATGTGCTAGTAGATTTGTTAAATGGTTGTTCTATTGGAGGTAGCGTTGGAATAATCAAGTTCGAATGATAAACGTAGATATGTTCATGTGATCATAAGGGTAAGCTCCAATAGGGCAAGTATTATAAAAAACAGGGTGGTTATGGTTATGAATAAATAAGGGTGGAAAATGATTCGAATTCCGAGATTTGAATCAAGCGGGGGTGTGATCGGGCTTCGCCCAGTAAATCACACCCGAGCAATCAAATTATTTTAAATGATCATCCAACGAATTATATTTGGCACTATACATTTCAAATGTTGTAAGATTTAATCAATTAAACAAAGTTATGCTACAAGCAGTTTTATTGAAGTGTTTGAGTATACATATTTAAAGATATAGAAGCATAAAGGAAGCCACGAAACCCTGCGAAGAGAAGTTTAAGCCGAGGCGAAACAGTAAGGTGAGAGTTCATTGATCATTGAGTTGAAATCAGCTAGTACAATCAGCATAGGAAAGGTGTACATAGCAATATATATGTTGATTATAAACCGTAATAAAATAAATTGTAACAGAATAAATTAAGAATTGATATAAAAATTCAAAATTAAGTTCCTTGTGTTTTAATATCTTTTCGCGATTTCTTACGGTCACCAACACTGTTAGCGCCCATATAAAATATGTAATCTGTTTGTATGACATCCTTATCGACATCTTTCAACACTTGTCTCCAATACGCAAACATATTCTTTTAGCCATTTTTAAGGAAGTGCTTAATTCAACACCAAGATAGCAACTTACAAATGCAAGTACAATGATAGAGATGAACCGCACATTAAGGGATGTGAATACCAAAGATTATCGTAAATGCATTTTTAAACCTTGTCCACAAGCTGTACAAAACCAATAACAACTTCTGTTACATTTGTGAAACCTTTTTAATCCAGGGGACACATATTTTGTCTTTATAATTGGCTAAGAACATAAATATTTCTTGAAAAACACAAATTAGAAATGGTATTTCATATTCCGCTCAACATGTTATCTGTATACTTGACTAATATGGTAAAAGTTTGAAAGAGAAGCATCACAATATACAGGCTTTACATCATACTACAGAGGTATTTCTTACATGTAATCGAGTCTGAAGGTCAGGATCCTCGCAAGAATATCATTATATAGAAAAAATCATTAAATGGGAGTTCGATTGTATTTGTATTAAGTAATTATCGTTTATTATTTCGAAAAAAACACAAACTACTAGGTATAAAAATGGCATCATAAATGTGCCTATATTCCTTCTTTCACCAAATTCGAATTACAGAAATGAAAATCATAACATTTGAAATGTTTTTTAACCTGGTTCTACGGATTTTTATAATTGCATGATAGCGATCAGTTGATCTACAAGTTAGTTTTTAATTGCGAACACTTGTGGCTGGAAACCCCCTGAATATTTTGAAACATTTCTATATAGTTAAGGGTTAAAGGTTAAATCATCCAAATTAAAGTTGACTGATTATAAAAAAATCAAAATACAGATATTACTACAATTCTTGTTTAACAATCGTTGCTAATGGAATACATTTTAAAGTTTGTACATTAATTTTATAGATTTTTTTGTGAAATATTTTCCATGGCCGTTTTCTGGATTTTCCATAGTTTTTTTCTCGTAAATTTTTCGTATTGCTTGTGTGTATTTTTTTATTAGTTTTGTGTCGCTTCTCGTACTTTGTGTCCTTATTTTTTAAATTTCTGCTCAGGTCACAATACCACATTAATAACTACATTTTGAAAATACTGTTTTATATTTTTTCTGCTTAAGTTTTGTTATGAGTAATTAATGGATACCTAAAACAAATTTACTCTTTGCATAGAGCTACCTGTAGGAAAAATGAAAAAAAAAATTAATTACAAAAATGAAAATTTTTCACATCATAAAGATTTTTTGTTTGCAATAATTTAAGTACTTCCGATGTATCGTTTTTCATTCAAAACAAAACATTCATGTTATTTCAAGTTATTTTTCAAATATTATAAAGAACATTTTACGTCTTTAAAGAAGATTGAAGAAAATAGAACAAGCTGACGCAAAATATTATCTAGTATTTGACCAGGATACTCGATAAAATGGATTTTTACGTGTGATAATATTTTATAAACTTCTTTGCAGTTACCCCGTACGCGTAGAGCTACGTGTTTAAAGTAGTTCTGGATAAGTAACAACGACTTACATTGTAATAACCTCTTTCGTCGATTATCAGCATCCAAATAATATAAATACGGATGTTGGTTTTCCTATGAACGATTATATTAAACAGTATCGATGAAAATTCTTAGAAATGAACCTTAACAACAAAGAATCCAGTAAGTTATAACAATATGTATTTCTCAGAAAATGCATGACGTACTTACAAGCCTTGAGTTATTTAATATCATGTTAAATAAATTCAGATTTGAAGCAAAAGCGGTATGAAACTGTAATTAAACTTCATATTTAATATGTTGGGTAGAAAACAAAATGATATTAAACTGAGCTGGATATATTTGTTTATCGTTGCGCTAAGTTAAATATGAAAGCTAAAGAGTGATTACAATTTAAGCAAAACAGAAAAAAAAATTCAGGTCTTTGTTGTATATTACAAATTTCGTCATAATCCGAAAGGCTTTTAATATTGTGCATTTATATTAAAATTCTTATTTATATATACCCATGCTCTGCTATCTTGGAGAGCTTAATAAAATAACTTTGAGAGGATGCAAGGAATTGGAAAACTTTAGAGATTACAAAATTTAAGAAGTATTTACCGAGTGTTTTCGGATATCCCCGCACCGTCTTATTTTCTTATAAACTTTCCGTACAGGTACATAATACAAGAATAGACAATAAAGTAGCGCCTTAAAGCCCTCCATTGTGTCTATATGTAGTTTGTATACTTGTGTTTCCGTGATTCTTTCCTGGGAGGGTCGATTTCTCCCTCTCATGCTATTCTTATTAGTTTGGATAAAAATGAGGTGGTGAACAGACAGGAAATGCGCCCTGTAATAAGGACAACCCACAAACTTTGAAAGTAAATTGAATGAAACTGAATGCTTTTGTGCGACTTGTTTAGGTGTGTTACTAAAGCTACACTTTTGTAAGATTAGGTGCGTTTTAAACCAGGTAAGCCAACGGAATGAAGGTAAACTAATGGAGAGTTCAAATAGAAAAGGTTATATTAAGACCAAAACCTAACCGCAGAATTAGAAATCCTTCAAGTTTGGCCAATTAGGAAGTAATCATCGGTGAAAATCATTTGTATTGTTATGAACGCAGGTGGTACTTGAGAAGGAACGCTTCCAATTTTTCATTATCTGGGGAAAGCATTGGTTATAATGATTACATGAAATAATTGTATGAAATTTGCATTGTAGGATTTTGATGGATATATGTGCATGTACGTATGCATGTCTACCATTGTGAATATTTCCGAAATTCCTGCTCCAATTTTGTTGAAATTTCACCTGAAAGGATTATGAAAAAAGCATGGGTAAAATTAAGTTTTGGAAAGAGTTAATGAATACAACTTTTTTCAAAACCTAATAAGTAATTTTGAAATCGTGATGTTATACAGGCTTGTTCAACTGAAACCCATCTTTGATCAACTTAGCCTTGAATACAAATGCAATAATTCAAATGACGTTTGTTAATGTTAATAGTGTTTGTAAGCAACACATTAATAAGATTCTGGAGTTTGAATTTGATTCTGACTTTTAAAACTTCGATCTTGAATTGGCGTTTGTTGTTGAAAATCCATCCAAGTTTGATCAGGTTGCGGTCCTACTATTTTTATGCATTGAGGGTGTGCAGCCATTACAGATTCATACGCGAATGCAAGCAGTGTATGGAAATGCATGTTTTGCATACCCAATGGTGCCGAAAATTTCAGAATGGAAAACAGAGGACTATGGATGAGCCACAACCAGGTGCACGGTGCACTACATTAACAGAAAACAATATGTCATGTGTGGAAGGCCATATTAGAGAAAATCGTCAAATTTCAATTTGAGAAATTTCAGAAATTGTTGGTGCGACTATAAGATCAGTCCATAGTATTGTTTGCAATCTGGGTTACAGCAGAGTTTGTTCGCAATTGATTCCTCGTGTCTTGTCTAATGAAGAAAAATGCTTGCGAATGGGCTTATCTACCTCACAGCCTATAGGCAGAAACGTGATAACTTGCTTCTGTCAATAGTTGCTGGTGACGAAACTTGGTGCCATTACTACGAGCCATCCAGTAAGGTATGGTCGATGCAGTGGCAATATTCAAGTTCACCACCACCGAAGAAGTTTAAAGCGCAACCATCTGCAGGCAAGGTGATGTTAACATTTTTTACGATCATGGAGGACCCTTGTTGATAGAGTTCAAGGAACCTGGAGTAAATGTGCAAATCTGTACAATGAAACTTGGAACAAGCTTCATCAAGAAAAAAGACGGAAACGTCCAGAAAACTTACGCATGGGTTCATTTTGCTGCATGACAATTCTAGGCCTCATGTTGCGAATGTGGTAAAAGACAATCTTCAACGACAGAAATGGAGGGTTTTACAGCCTCCACCCTACAGCCCGGATCTGGCGTCTTGCGATTTTCATATTTTTGAACCGCTGAAAAAGGCGTTAAAAGGTCGGCATTTTGAGTCTGACGCAGAAGTACAAATAGCTGTGAAATACTTCTTCAATCAGCAGCCACAAGAATTTTATGGGAAGGGAATACGTCGGTTAGTAAAACAATGCGATAGGTGCCTTAACTGTGACAGTAATTATCATCATCATCATTATCGTGATCCTCGTTTGTACCGCTTGCGCAGTGTCAAGGCGGTATGAGGCAAAGCTAAGTTAGTTTGTGCTATGCACAACAGGGCCCGACTCTGCGTGTTGGTGCGCAACCGTGCTTGGCTTACCTGTTGTGTTTGAATGTTTTTGTTTATGGTCTTGTTAC